>JAOTQH010216217.1:0-14336 GCA_025631255.1 Cornus kousa
AACGCAGGGTTTTGAATATATATATATATATATATATATAATGCGTTTTGCTGCAGCATAATTCAGAAGACCTCTGGACTGGCTGCTTCGATCTGGTAATCAAGTTGTCTCCATTCAACAATGTTTAGAACATTTTGATGAGTTCAAGCAACTGCCGTGAAATAATAGCAAATGGCAAGGTTTCGTTTCCATATAATTTTTAAACAGTGTGGCTTTTGGAAATCTTGGAAACTCTTATCGTTTTTCTAAAACACCAGAGAAAAATAGCTCATCACCAAATTTATCCATCTTTGGCACCACCCTCCACAGACAGCTGCTTTCTGTAGCCCAGTTTGGTGAATTCATCCAAATACAGCTTCATAAGACGTTCAATTTCCTTAGGATCACTGAAATCTTCCTCTACATTGCTCGTTTCATTCCCAACCGCAGGTGCATTGCTATAGAATCCTGAGAGACTATCTGCAAGCTTGTCAAATGATACAGCAATGCTTAGTACTTGATCTGAAAAACTTTGAGATTGCTTTCAGTTATGTATGCTCATTGTTAAGCTGCTCTAACAGGACTCAATCCCAGTAGGGTTTGCAAATGAGAGATCTGGTTTTGGAGTGAATAAGGTAAAGCAATTTGGAGATGGGAGTCAGTTGAAGTAGGGGTGAAAATAAATTGAAGGTAAAAGAAAATAGAACCAAAGAGATAATTGTGAAGATACCAATGAGGAGAAGAGGGCGTACATTTTGGGAAGAAGACCTCTTGGAAATGGAAGCCATTTTGATGGATTGGTATTACGTTGTTTCTGCATCTCTCAGATGGATCTTTTTATGCCACGCACTCTATGAAAAAACTATCATTTTTGTTTCTTAATTTCTTCAACTGAAATAAAGCTCAGATCCTTCAGTCTTGTAATATATGCCTAATTTAATGTTTGATCTTCCCCAAGTGCCTAATTTACATTTTTATAACGCTTGATATTCCAAACCAATATATTCTATTTCTTCTTCTTTCAATAGCCATATAAATTTTGGCTATCCCTTCTTTCCCACTATACTGCTCAGTTTAAGAGAATTAACTTGAACAACTAACCCTACCCTTTTTGTAGAATAAAATACATACTATGTTGCAAGGGAGATGAAGAGAGAAAATTTGGTACTCTAGAATTACTTCATTAAAAATCTTCTCAGATACTATGTCCTCATTTGGTGGATGCAAATTTATAAAAAGTTACTTCATTCTTTCTCCAATAATTTCATCCCGTCTGCAATAAATAGTTCGAAAATAAAAAAAAAAATTCCCAGAAGAAAACTCATATCAATTGCATTAAGTATTAATGGAAAAGGATTGGAAAAACAGAAGAAATAAGATAACTTAAACTGTCCAGACAAAAAACCAGGACTCATTTTCGCTAAGCGTGCTATTCAAGCTAAACTGCTAATACAAAAAACAACAAATTAATGTATCTGTAGTGCATGTATGAAGGGTTTTGAAGGGAGATTCACTACCAAATCCGGCTTTAAGTGTCTATTAAACCACTTAGTTAAGAACTTGGCCATACCACTTAGTTAAGAACTTGGCCGTTGTCTTCATTGTTATTGTCATCTTCATCATCTCTACTAAACTCTGCATATTCATCGAGTGATGCAGCTGTGAATAATTCCCCAACCTTACTTTCATTATTTGTTGGGGTTTTTGCTGAAGTCTGAGATTTTCCTTTATTCATCTGTCGCATTAAAATTATGATGAGGACTCAAGAAAAAAGAAGACGGAGAAAATAAATACCAGTAAAATAATGATGCAACAAAATTACAAGTGAACATCTTTTGCCAAAGTAGAAGCAGGTAGCCCAAATCTAACCATGACAAGAAACGTAATGGGATTTAATTTAGTTATATAGCTGATCCATGCGGAAAACCTTAGTGATACTCACAATTACAACTGAAGCAGTTTGGTCCGTGTTGAAAAGAAAAGGCTGCTTAAGATGAAAAATACATAACCAGAAAAGCACAAACAAATTGGATGCAATTCAGATGCAACAATATATGATATGTGACATTGAATACTACTTCAAACTAGAGAACACAACTCATACATGAAAGACCTGTAAATTTTTTTCCAAAAACAATTATAATCATACATGAAAGTTTGTTCCAGAGTTTATTAATAAGTTTAAGTTCATTAGCTTCAAATAAAAAGAGTTCTTAAATGGTAGGTAATTCTTTCCGACATAAACAATATGAATATGTACATCTGAACAGTCTGAATAGCTTACTCCATCAGGATATTTAATAAAAGCCACTATGAATGATGGTTGCACCAATGAGGCAAACCACAATATATGGACTGACATTACTTGCATAAAGTGGCTGCTTCAAATTTGAATATTAGGGTGTATAAATCATATTATGTTAGAATATATATTCTCTAAGCAGAGCTTTTAGAAAGCTTAATAAGATGAATATCTCTAATAATTTGCTTTACCAACCCAATGAACAATTGCTGTAATGTCCATGGACCATGGAGGATTTCGAACATGTCAAGTCTCTCACTGACTACGCATATCTTAAATTTTTTTTATAGCAAAAGTGCAAAATCAGTCTGAATCTTTATGTACATAACCCAACAACTTCTATTGCCACCACCATGATGACTAACCCTGCACCAAAATATCTGTTTCTGACAGAACTTGAAAAAATCATCTACTTTCCTCAATAATTTCATCCATGCAAGAGAGATTTATCTGCCTCCATTTTCAATTGAAGTGCACTAAAGCACGCCAATTTTGTTTTTCTCAGATTCACTAAGTGAACACCCCCAAAAAAAATTTCCCCCCAGGGAATAAGTGAAACGCGCTTTAAGTATTTTCAAGTCCAGTTGTTAAGCCACTGCAATATCTAGCCATTTCAAAAGATAGTATTGAAGCAGAAATCTTGAGAATGGAAATGTGGTATCCACAGAGGATTGGCTTCCGCAGTCATGAGCTGTATATTCTCAACAATGAGGTCAAAGACTCAAAGGAGAACACAAATACAATCTCCAACACATGAGAATGGCTATAAAGGAAGAAGCCTACTGTGAAAACCTACTGAAACAATTTTCTCTTTCTGGATAAATATGACAGAACACTCAAACAATCGTCCTATTCAAACCTGGAAACTAGCTCCGTAATCATATCATTTAGATGGTACGTTATGCACGTTTTAGCTATATTTCCAGGACCATGCGTCAATGATTCCAAAAAGATTCATACTTCAATAGATATATCAGCAAAGAATGTGTTCGCATTTTAGCTAGCTTCTTCTGCCGTATCTGACTCAGTAAGCCAAAGCTAGCTTCTCATGAATGCATTCTCAACTTAATTCACTCTTTCTCGCATAGCCATTCATCCATCTAAATTTCCTCATTCAATTTGTGATAATATTAGGTGCAGGTCATTTTCCTTTTCCCTGGCAATATATAACACAGACGGCTTTGCAACTATTGTTTAAGGTAAAATTACATTGAATAAAAGATGTTGATCTTCCACTGATTTATATTGCAACCTAAATTAATAGACAATGAAACAACATCCACTTCAACTACAAAGCTCTAACTACAGTGATTGTTAGAATACTCAAAAGCATGTGAGCATGAGCAAATAAATTTAGGACCACGGCATGGTTAAAAAAGGGTTGGCAAGGTAGGAATTTCTACAGAATAAAGACTATATGTCACAATTTCCTCTAAAAGCTTAATTTTCCCTTATGTTCCCAATAATCCTTTAACTAATTTGAAGCAAACCAAGACAAAAAAAAAAAAAAGTTTCCAATTAAAAAAGAAAACAGAAAAAAAGGAGAGCTATCTTTGCAGCAAGTGAAGAGAAAGGATTTAGGAATCTTACAGCACGCAGTAAAGATCTCCTATCCCTCTCCCGAGTATTCTTAATGGCCTACAGTAAATCACCAATGCCATTAGCTTCCATTACAAACTTAAATCAGCACTTATCTTACAGGTTATAGAAAATGCGAATGAAGGTATGATGTTAAAAATAAACCTCCTCAAGCATCTTCTTCTCAGCCTCCACTTCTGAACAGTCCCTGAATAGTAATAACACACCCACTTTTAGATGATTTCAAGCACATATGGAACTGTTCCACTGTTGTGCATATTCTTTGTGATTAATCTTTCAAAATGCATTTGAAAATCACACACACCTTCCAATTATACTACCAACACGGCAAGAACACTTGGCGCACACATTTTGTTCCTTAGCACAAGCTACATCAATCATCAATGTAATGAGTAAAAAAAAAAATCTAAAAGAAGTAATTCTACAAGTTGCATCCAAACAAATAGGACACGAAATTAAGAATTAAAATGAAGCTAACCCGTGCACAGATTGTGGTAAGCTTGACGAACGTTACGTTTGGAGCATCGTTGACTGTGAAATTCAATTAAATTCAAATTCGATTGAGTAAAAATTCAATTAATTGAAACATTCACAGTGACATCGAGAATTGAATAAAAACAACTATTAATGGATGAAATTATATACCATTTGGCAGGCTCAACGAGGGGTTTGTATTTTCCGTACTTGCGTTTCCATTCGATCTGTTCTTTACAACGAGGGCACACCCCCGTTACCTCCGACAGCGGCCTAAACCTTCCTCCAACTTCCTGTAATGATATATATATATATATATACACTTATCAAAATATATATATATATATGTATATACACACACATGAATACAAATAGGTAGTACTAATTCATTGCAATCGAAGATTTAGAGAGAACGTTTATGCTCTAGAGAGAGAAGTACGGTTTCGTTGATCTTGATACCGGCGTGGGGCTTCCATTCGTACTTGTTTTGGTGCTTCGGCGGACCTTGCTTGCTCATCTTTGCTCCTTGCTTCTTATTCCAACAAAATACAGTACTGCCATGACCTAATATTAGTTATGCGAGAAATAAATAAATAAATAAATAAAAGAGAGGATATTTTAACTGTTCCTTGTGTAATACTAAATTACTAATGTTGGTAAGGAGGGATGACAAAATCTTTTTTTTTTTTCGGCAAGTTTGGGTTAGTTTAGTTTGGGGACTTTTTAGGCAGTAGTTTGGGGACTTTTTATGGGGAGGGGAGGGGCGGGGGTAACTACTTAAAAATTCAGCGCAGGTGGAAGCGATTGTAAGAAAAATTAGGGTTGTAATTCAGGCGGACACAACCCGAAATAATCTGAGTTCAGTCTGAAATTTTGTGAGCTTGAGTAATGTGTTTTTAGTTCTGGTTTGGACTTGGGTTATATATTTTGAGCCCGAATTCAATTCGGTCTGGGCTTGGGTTGATATTGATGAAGCCCGAAGTCCAACTCGAGCCCGAAAATATTATATATATTTATAACTATAATTAGATCACAAGATTGTGGTAGTCAAGTTGGTAGTGTTCTTAAGATTTATACTAAAAAATTTCATGTTCAAGTCATGGGTATAGCATAAATTGATTTATTTTTTACACAAAAATTCTTCTAAGGCGGACTTGGTGCGGGCTCGGGCTGGGTTTAAGGCTGGCTCGGGCATAAAATTTTCTATATGGGCCTAGCTCGAGATGAGTGCCAAGTCCGCCCTCGAGTTGCAGCCCTACGAAAAACTCGTCCTTTCATTTAGGATGTACATTTGATCATTTATTAAAATATTCTTATATATTACAATATATTAATACATTAAATTAAGTATATATAAACACACTTATGAAACACATTTAAGAAAAATTATAATAATTTGGTTGTGCTGAAACTTGGAATTTGAGAATAAGAAAAATTATGTGCTAAGAAAAATTATGGCGTGTGTTAATCGGTTGTGACGGTGGGGTGAGTATGGGAGTGGGGGTGAAATTTTAAAAGGGAATGAGGCTGTGTATGGGGATGAAAAAATTCACCGATTTTGGGGATGGGGTATGAGATCTGTGCTATGCTCCATTGCAAATAAAAATAAAATTAATTCTATCGTTAAAAAAAGGCTTAGGCCTAGTTTGGTTGGAAAGAAATGAAAGGAATGAAAAGAAAATGGAGATATGATTTTTTGTGTGTAGTATAAAATGTTGGAAGGAAAGAGAGAAAATGGAAGGATTTGGAGGGATACATTTAAAACTTGATAAGTTATTTTGTTGTTCTTCCACAAATAAAAGGAAATGGAGTAAAATGCTGAACTTTGTTAATGCCAAATTCGCCCTTATTTTTATAAAAGATATTTATGAAAAAAAAAGGTATGTTAATAAATTCATTAAAATAATTTCTTTTCATTTATTTCCCAAACATAATTATTATCATTTTCTTTTTTTTTCTTTGTTATGCTATGTTTGGTTGAAGGAAACGATTGACAAATGATGGATGAAACTTTTTGTATTAGATTGGAGGGAAGTGGAGGGAGGGAGCAAGGAGGGATGGAACCCTCATTTTTTCATATTTTCTATATGCCCTATTTTAGGGGAAGGGAGGAGAGATAAAATGAATTACTACCTACAAACATACAATTTCCAACTTTAATCTTTTAAAAAAATTTCAAATGAACATCTACCTTTTATTATTTTATACAATTAAGGAATATTTGTAAAAAAATTATAAAAACTCTTTTTCCTTTCCTTCAAACTAAACAAAAAAAAGTATCATTCCATCCATCATTTCTACTATCCATTCCATTCAACCAAAAAAAAAAAAAAAAAGATAGACAATTTCCCTTCTCTAAGGATTCCTCATCCATCATTTCTCATATCTCTTCCAACTATTTTTTCATCCCTCCAACCAAACAAAACATTAGACAACCATCCTCTTTTCCAAGAGTACCCATGGTTGACAATCTTGGAAACAGATGTGAGGTGTAACAAAATTAGACCGCTATAATGGAATTAAATTAGTTATTGTAATTCTATTTTTTTTTTTTTTTTTTTCAAAAAGAAGGTTCAAAATGCACCAATACACAACTGTTTCGCAATTAAAATAAATTGGTTTTTGGTGAATTTATTTTTATTTTTATTTTTTTTTAAGACCTTTTAAAACAATAATGACTTATTTAAGAATGCTAAGATCTATGATTATTTAAAAGGCTTAGTAATTATATATTTTTTAAAATAAATAAATAAAATTGGTACCAAAAACCACATTAATAGACTTCATGTTGGGTTTTGTGCCCTTGAGCCCAAACAACAGGAACTGTACTGGCAAATGAGCCCATCACGTTGGTCATTTGTACAATATTGGGATGTATTTCTCATTTTCACGAAAAGGTGAATCAGTACATGTAACAACATAGACAAGTGTTGGGATTGTGGTTCAAAATTGCATAAATTAGTTTAATTTTTTGATTTAAAAGATTGAAATTTCTAAGAAAAATTGTCACATTAGGTTTTTATTTTAGAGTTGAAATTGATTTGGTAACTCCTTCTAGACAAGTGATATAATTCTTGTCCAATAAGGAATTGAGTTTTAAAAACTCTATAAATAGAAATGGGTTTGAGTAGAGAGAGAAAATTTTGAATTGAGTTTGTGAGAAGTGAAATAGTGTGTAATCAAATTTTGAAGTAAAGATAGTCGTTCTTCACCATGGACGTAGGCGCTGAACAACGTAAATCACGTTTTTCTTTTGTGTACTTTTATCAATTTTATTTGTGCGCTAATAGTGTGTGTGCGATCCTAATAAGTGGTATCAAAGCCATGGTGGCAACTATTACAAATGGAAAGTACGTGATTGAGAAGTTTGATGGAAGAAGAAATTAACTTTAGTCTTTGGCAAGTTCAAATGTGGGATTTACTAATTTAGTAAAGGCTAGGATTGTGATGACCCTATGGGCAGGTGTGTTATCGGCAGGTGCGAGACACTGGCAGGCTACTACACTAGCAAGCTACGGGTGTACAGTCTCACATCGCCTGGATAAGGGAAATGTAAAGTGCTTATATGGAGGTATATCACTCCAATTGATATGAGATCTTTTGGAGTAAAGTCCAAGAGCAAAACCGTGCAGACTCAGGCCTAAAGCAGACAATATCATACCATGTGGTGGAATGGGTCGTTACAAATGGTATCAGAGCCTAACCCAGTCGAAAGTGTATCGACGGGAACGTCGGGCCTCCAAGGGGGTGGATTGTGATGACCTTGTGGGCGGGTGTGTCGTGGGCAGGTGCGAGACACTGGCATGCTACCACACTGGCGAGCTACAGGTGCACAGTCCCACAACGTCTGGGTAAAGGAAAGGTGAAGTGCTTATATGTAGGTGTGTCACTCCAATTGGTATGAGGCCTTTTGGAGTAAAGCCCAATAGCAAAATCATGCGTGCGCAAGTTCAAAACGGACAATATCATATCATGTGATGGAGTGGGCCTTTTGGTAAGAAACCGAAAAAGATGGAAGATGCAGATTGGTGGAAGATAAACTCGAAGGCAATTAGTACGATTCGATTGATGCTGCAAGATGATATATATTATGTATGATGTGATAAAATAAGATTCATCAACAAACATGTGGAAGAAGTTGGAGACTTTGCATATGGGAAAAAATCTCACCAATCGATTAGTCTTGAAGCAATAGTAGTATTCCTTTAGCAGAAAAGAATGGGTACGCCTAAAAGAACATCTTGGTGAGTTCAACAAAATTATTTGTGATTTATCTATAGTTGATGTCAAGTTAAGTGATGAGGATAAAATAATCATTTTGTTAACATCGGTACGCTATACTTATAAGAATTTATTCAATATTTTGCTTTATTGGAAAGATACTATCTTGGTGAAACAAGTTAAGAGTGTGTTGTTCTATAAAGAAAAGTTGAATAATGAAGAAAATCGTTATGTTTAAGTTAAGAGTGTTTTAGGTTGATTTAATTGTTTTATTGTGTGAATTAGTTATGACTTGTTTTTATTTAATTGTTTTATTTAAGTTTTTATTTTAATTGTTATTTAATTGGATTTAGGTTGGTTAAATTGATGACTTATTATTTAATGGTGGAATTAATTATTAAATTGTATTTTATTTTCTGTACTATGTTAATTGAACTTAGGGTTTCGGTGTTATTTATTTTTCTTTAGCCGACTTAGTTTTCTCGTCTAGTATTAGGACTAGAATTAGGGTAACCTTAATCCTATAAATTCAAGTATTAAGTTCTGCTTAGGGTTTTTAGAAAACCCTATTCACGTTTGTGGAGGCAGAGAGAGAACAGAGGAGAAATTTTGTAGTAGGAATCGCCGAAGACCTTAGAAGACGACGTAGAGATTTTGAACAAAAATCTCAAAGGCAAGTTATCTCCTTAACTCTCTCCCTTAGGCTTCATGTTCTTTGCATACTTAAATAGTTCCAGGAATGAATTTCATGTTTTAAAAACAAAAACGTTGTCTGTTTACACGTTTAAAATTTTAATTGTAACAATATGTGTTTTATACTTGTTCAGCTGGTTAAACTGGAAACTTTCTTGCATAGTTCTTTGTTTAAATCCATGTTAGTAGTGTAATAAGGACTTAAACAAGGGTGGGAATCTACTGGAACTAAGTTATAAATTTTGGGAACCTACGCAGTGAAGTACCGGAGGTGTAGACGATAGAAAAATAGAAAACGAGGCAGAGGAGGGAGAGAGCAGGCTCTCCCTTGAAGGGAGCCGGCTCCTCTTGGATTGGAGGCGGCTCCAATGTTTAGGGAGCCGGCTCCATGTTGTCCTCTTCATGGTTTCTTCATTCTACTTGCTTGTTTTCCAGTTTTTAGTGAGGAAGCTTCATGGTGGTTGAATTCCTATGTTTTTAGTGGAGAATGAATACTGTAATGGATGGTTTAGTAGTGGTCCAGAGTAAGATTAAAGTTTTAAAGGACAGAATAATATAGAATTAGACACGGAGCATTAATCGTTAAAACTATATGAAATTTTTTTTATGTGTCTCGCAGACTGTATGGATTTGGATATTCAAATTTCTTAATTATGTTGGAAATTTCTGTGAGGGCTTGTCCACTGCCAATTACATATTAGTGGTTTAGAAAAGAAAAAAAGACATGCAAGAAATTTATATTTTGCTAAAGATTAATTGATGATTAAATTTTAACGTTTAGTGCATCAATTTGTTGGATAAGTAATTAAAAGTATGATAAATTGCCTAAATTTATTATGCATGCCATGGAATTAAGTGATATAATATCTATTTAGGCTCTGTTAATTATGGATACTAGGAATAGAGTTCTATTTACAGACACAGTCCTGTGTGGTCAAGTATTGGCTTCTAGGATGTGGTTCTAAGAAATGGCTTCTGTGAAATGGTGGTATATAAGCATGTTAAATATTATATATTTTTTTAATATGCTTAATATGGGATCGTTGATATTGATAGTTATATTGTCAATACTTTGTCAACTGTTGGTTTTATTTAAGCATGTTTGTTAATACTCTAATATGCTTAGTATGGAGTAGTTGATATTGATATTTATATTGTCAATGCTTTATCAACTGTTGGTTTTATTTAAGCATGTTTGATAATATACTCTAATATGTTTAGTATGGAATTGTTGATATTGATATTTATATTGTCAATGCTTTATCAACTGTTGGACGGATGAGATTGTATGCACCGGTATGGGACGGTGCAATACTAGGTTTGGATTAGCTCAAATTGCTAAGTCCTTACTATTTTGGAATAAGGGTACGGGTTATTAAATAAAATCCTCCTTATATATATGAGTCGGTGCCATTGAATACACCGAACGACTTCCTGGATTTCTTATGGATGGTTAGGAACGGATTTTAGATATATTTTTATGATACTGCGATATGAGCTTGAGTCTCAGAGTCGACGGTTAGGGTGCATATATGCAATAAGATGCGTAGCTGGCTGTGAGGGTTGAGGTATACCCTGTTTAGGCTTAGGTACGCTTGCCCACTCAGGTGCGCTTTGTGTGATGCCTTCTATTCAGGTTGAAACCCTCTTCATAGTCTAGTGAGAGTTCATTAGTGTGGATATATTTATGTACGAATTATTAGCTATTGTTGAACTATTTAGTATGTACATGCGTATCGAGTCTCTGCTTGAATTATAGTAGGATATAATTTGTTCGTGGGCCTGACCCACTTATATTTTTCAGGTGTACGTCAGTTCTAGGCTTGAGCTTGTTCGTGTTGAGCAGAGACGGTCACTCATTCTTCCGATGACGTAGGATCTCTCTCCATGGTTTAGATATAGGTTTCTTTTAGTTTTACAGTTCAGTTTGGTTTGCTTATGAGGGGTCCACTGGATGGATTCCCGAGTTGTACCCTTGGAGGTTTTGGAGATGGATTATTTACACTTTATTATTTGGGAAAGTATTTAATTTTGAAAGGATTATATATTTTAGTTTTCATTTAGCTTAAACTTTTATTTCTTAAATTCATTTTGTATTCTGTGTTCGTTAAAATATTAATTGTTTGATTTTTTCCTTGGGTTTGGGCTTGGGCCTGATCAACCCGTGTCTCGGATCCTAGGGGTATCATAGACGGTAACCTAAAAGCTGCCAGAGTTGGAGAAGAAGACCGGAAACTTGTGGTTTGATTTTTAACCCGAAAATCCTAAGGCGAGTTCTATTCTATTTCTTCCCTCAAAACTTATAGCTCTACACCTTTTGTTGAGATTTTAGGGATTTAATTCAGATAATTTAATCAAGTTTATATGCTATTTGTGTTTTGGTTTCTCTGTATATGCATGTGTGTGTGTGTGTATATATATATACATGTTTTATCTAAAATTGTGAATTTAGTTTTGAAAACCCTAGTTTGATTGATTGTTGTTATTTGATAAATTTGAACCTTGTTTATCCTTTGATTAATTGCAATTGGATAATTTAAATTGTTATATACGATTGTTGAGATAATAGTATTTTTTTGGTGAAAAAAATCGATTGAGAAAAACTCACTAGCTTTTGAGCTATGCCAGTTTTTGTTCGAAAATCATTATTTAGGGTTTCGAAATCGCATTTTTTAATTTGTTAGGAGACAGCGAGATTTTCTTGTGATTTTTGTTGGAGGTTGAAACAAAGTCTATTTGCTCTCAAATTTTAAATTTGGTAGTTTTTGTTGATTATGTTTCGATCTTATTATATTTTTTCAGAGTTTTTAGAGAAGCTTTATTTTTAGGTTTTTTTTCGAATTTGCTTTCGGCACACTAAAACTCGATAAATTACAAAAATATATAAAATAAATTAATTTTCTATATATGTGCTAGAACAGACTTTAATCAACTTATAAGTTGTTTACATTATATTTATAATTGTTATATTTGTAATAATAATTATAATGGGTTGATTTGATTATAATGTATATTAATTGTTATTATGATCCAAAATATGAATTTTGACTGTCTTAATATGAGATTAATATATGTACGTGTTATGAAATCGTGTAAGCAAGTTAATATGTTCAAACACACTGATATGTTGCCATTGTTAGATATGGCTATGATGTTTGGGTATGTATAAGTGTGCTAGCTAATAAGTTTAGTCACATTTACTTTGTAACTATCTTAAGATATGGTTGCAATGATTGATATATACATGAAATACGGAACCATGTGAGCTGACTAATAAGTTTAGACTCACTTATACCTTGGTGGATTAATTGTCATAGACATGATTAGTTTCTGTTGGGGTATGTGGTTCAATGCTTAGGGATTCGTTGCCCATTGTTAATTATTTATGGTTAATGTTCAAGGACTTGCTGCACAACAAAGCTCAGGGATTTGTTACCAGTATTATTTATTCATGATTTTATGTTCAGAGATTCATATCCCTTATTTCTTGCTTATGGTTAATGTTTTGGGATTAATTAGCCATTATTTATTAATTATGTAATTTGATATAAGTAAATTCGTTGTCTTGTAATCAGAGTTTAGACTGAGGCGTATATTGTCGGAGACGTGTCACTAGTATAGGAGATTTTTTTCCTGGGTAGGACTTTGGGACACTCGACCACTTTTGATGTGTTTTGAGTGGTTGCCATTTATTTTGGTTAAGGCACCCTATATGTAGTGATTGTTTATAGTGTGTATATGTATATATGGATTATATAGCTATTGCATGAGTTTTAGTTAAAGATGGATTGTTTATCGATTTTAAGGGATTTAGTATAAATGACTTGCTCGTAGGTCTAATCTACCATTGTTTATACTTTTGAGGTTCCTAAAGGTTTAATCTCGAGGTTGAGGATCTACAGCTTGGAGACTTCATCTATCATCTATTCTCCTTTTTATTCAAGGTAGGGTATTTATTTATCAATGGTTTTTAGTCATGGTATTATTTATTAAATTATTAGAATATTTGGTTATTGTGGAGGGAAAAATCCCCCTCCAGTAAGAATTGTCCACGTCATCACAATATAAATTTATCTTTGATAAATTGCGGAGGCCCATCCTGGTCAAGCCCAACCTAAGTCTGCCTTTACCCCAAGATCGATGATACTAGACCTCCAACCTTGTTCAAGCCCGGATAAAGACATCAACAGCCCAAAGTCGCTAACATTGAATTTTCGGCCCATAAACAAAGTTATTTGGACCAAGTTGCATTCGGCCCAAAATTCATTACAGAGGAAACTAGTCCTGCTAATTAAAGGAATCAACATAGAAGGAAAGATCTATGCAAGGAAAGTTTGGCATGGAAAGAATTGTAAAAGGAAAGAATCATATTTGTAAAGAATGATGTATATGAAATGAATTGAAGGATAAGTAAGACGAGTTCTACCATAATTCAATCACCTTTTTGTATATAAATAGACGTAGAAACCTCCAATAAGAGGAATCAAGCAATATACGCTTCTCTCTATACAGTTCTTGTCAATTATTATTTTCTTTGAGTGAGTTGTATAATTTCTTTTAATTAAGAGAATTTTTACACCTATAGTTATGCTTTTAGGGGTCCTTGATTTAAAGGATTCCTGAGTTGTACACTTTTGAAGTATTATATATAGTCGGGATTTATTAATTATTATTTAGTTTTTCTTTCAGCGTAATTATTATTTATACTTATTTATCTATTTGTATTCCGTACTTGCATATTATAAATTGTTTGATATCCCTCGATCTTAGGGTGAAGGCTTGATCAACTCACGCTTGGAAGTTGGGGGTATCACAGTTATGGAGGAGCATGTGAAGACGAATTTTAAGCCAATGTGGAGATTGATTGGTTTGTGGCTTAAAATTGTAGAAATTAGTTTTCTTTTATGTTTTGAAAGACTGAAAATTTGTGAGAGAAATTGTCTCGTTAGGTTTCTATTTTAGAGTTGAGATTGATTTGGTAATTTTTTTGTTGTAAACAAGTGATATAATTCTCATCCAATAAGAAATTAGGTTTTGAAGACAATATAAATAGAGATAGGTTTGGGGA
>JAOTQH010216327.1:0-14334 GCA_025631255.1 Cornus kousa
TATACTCTTATTGAATCACCTTTGCTAATTGAATCCACCAATTACACACACACACACATCAATGTTGCAACACCCCTATCTCCCTCATTAATCACTTGCTAATGGTATAGTAATGCAATGCTTGGTGGTGATCTCTACACCCCAAGATCTCTCTCTCTTACTTACTATTCATTGCTTTTACATTATTTTTAATTAGTGTGCAATTAACTTAGTTTAATCAACCAACCAACCAATCATTGTGTGATCATTCGACCTACTAACCCTAATTGTCACAATTCCACAATTTGATACACCCTCTAATCCTTTGGGATGATCCCTACTCACCCTAACTATATTTATATAGTGAAGGTAGTAGTGACAATTATAAATGTAAAACTTCTTGACCCTCTCCTAAATCACACTTCTTAAGCGTGTGGTGCGGCGACACACCAAATTGCCTCAAGAATTGATTACAAAAATGCTTCCCTCTATCACTTATTATAGCTCTTATCATACCAAAACGAGCAAAGATATTGGATCTAATGAATTGAATTACCACAAAATGGTCATTCATTTTGGTAGCACAGGCTTCCACCCATTTAAAAGCATAATCAGTGGCAAGTATAATATATTGAAAGCCATAAGACATAGGAAATGGACCCATGAAATCAATAACCCAAATATCAAAAACCTCTACAACAAGAATATTTGTCAAGGGCATCATATCTCTTCTTGATATTGATCCCATTTTTTTGACATCTTTCACTCTCCTTGCAAAAATTATAGGAATCTCTAAGAATGGTAGGCCAAGTAATTCTTTATCAAGAGCATATACTACGGCAAGTAATTCTTTCTCGGTAGTGGAGTAATTTAGTTGAGCTTCTGAGAAAGTCTTACTTGCATAGTATATGGCATATGGAAGTTTCCTAACTCTTTGCCCCAACACCGCTCATATGGCATAATTAGAGGCATCACACATGATTTTAAACGGTAATGACCAATTGGGGAGGTTGCATAATGGGAGCAGATGATAATAGACCACGAAGTTTATGGAAAGCATCAAGGAATGCTTGATCAAAGACAAAAGGAGTTTCCTTAGCGAGAAGATTGCACAAAGGTCTAGCAATTTTGCTAAAGTCTTTAATAAAACGGCGATAAAAGCCAGCATGTCCTAGAAAAGAGCAAACCTCTCTCACCGTTAAAGGTGGGATTTTTATTAGGGGTCCACGTTGTATGGATTCCCAAGTTGTACTCTGGAGGTTTAATTCTTATAATGGAAATTTATTGGAGATTAATGTATTAGAGGATTTATTATTTAATTATTAATTTAGATTTCCCTTTCAGCGTTATTTAATTATTTAATTTTTTTTATTCCTTTTGTATTCCGTGTTTGTTTATTATTGATTGGCTGATATTCCCTAATTTTGTGCACAGACCTGATCAACCCATGTTCCAGAATTTGGGGGTGTCACATGAATTGTGGGGTTCCGGGTAGTTAATGCAAGCTGGATATTGAGAAGGTGTATAACCATGTGAATTGAAATTTCCTCCTTTACTTATTGGAGAGGATGAGGTTTGGTGAGCGTTGGAAGAGATGGATTCTTTTTTACATTTCTAGTGCTCGGTTTTCTGTCCTTGTGAATGGAGCCCCGACGGGTTTTTTCTCTTGTTCAAAGGGCTTGAGACAAGGGGATTCACTTTCTCCTTTCTTGTTCCTTTTTGTGATGGAAGCTCTTAGCAGATTGATAAAGAGGGCTGTGGAGTTGGGTTTTTTGAGAGGTTTTCGTGCAGGCAGGGATGTTGCAAGCCAACTGGAGATTTCCCACTTGATATTTACAGATGATACTTTAGTGCTTTGTGATGCTGATGAGTCCACTAAGGTATTTGAGATGCGTTTTGATTTGGTTCCAAGTTGTCTCTGGTCTTAAGGTGAATGTTGGTAAGAGCGTTCTTGTGCCTGTTGGGGATGTTCCTTAAATTGAGATGTTCTCTCAAATTCTTGGTTGCCACACTGGCTCTTTTCCCATTTCTTACTTAGGGTTGCCTTTGGGAACCCCTTCAAGATGTCATAAGCTATAAATAGAGCTTTTGATCTTATGTACTAACATTATCATTCCAATTAAAAGTAATGAAAAAATGAGAACACATGCATCATAAACACACTTAACTGGGCCCTCACCGTTGATTGCATCACCAGCTTCATTAGTAGAAAAGGCATTACTCTCAACATTGGCTGCATCATTATCGGCATCAATACAACTAGTAAACCATCGCCTGCTGTCACAAGTGTTCCTCATCATCATTTACGGCTAACAATACAAAAAGTTAGTCAGCCAAATATGATATGACAGATGAAGATATAATTTTCATTCAAATTTAAACTCCTACGTAAGATCCAAATTTAAGCTCAAACCAAATTTAAAGGTAAACCAAAAGTCTTTGACAACAATATGAAAAAATAATAATAATAAAAATAATAAAAAAAAAATAAAAAAAAATAAAAATTGTTAAATACGCTATATGTAGAATGTAGAAATAGCAATCTTATTCAAGCCAAATAATCACATTGATTAATTTGGGATCATCAACTTTTTTTCTTTTTTTCTTTTTTTTTTTTAATTTTGAAATCATGGTTATTTTCCTTCCCTTAATCCCATATAAATGAAATCGTCTATATCTATTCTCATACATCATTCTTTACTATTGAGATCCATTTCTTACATAATATTTAATTTTCCAATCAAGTCTAATTATTCTATTCCAGACTGGTTAGCCTATTTTTCTTTTATTTCTCTTGAAACTAATCTTCCATTTCTTAACGGTGCATCCACGGGTCTATATTATACATGCCTGGACAACCTAAGTCAGCCTTCCCTTTTTCTTTTCTTTTTTTGATAAGTCACCTAAGTCAGCCTTCCTTTTATTTTATTGGCAACAAGTGTCACTCTTGATTTATGTCACGCGTTAATTATTAACCATATTTCTTCTAATTACTCATATCATCTACCTACCCCTTCTTATTTCAGCTACACAAATGTGTTTCATATTTCTCATCTAGCTAGCATTCCTATTTCAGCTACACATGTGCGTTTCATACTTCTCTTTTATTACCTGACAAGCTTGCTCCCTTAGTTGGCAACTTCATCTTAATATAATTAGACCCCAATTGATCTAACTATACATTCATTTGCGCCACTTGTTGTAATTAGGGTGCACAAAAAAGCGGTTAAACCGATGAATCAATCCGAACACAACCAGACCGTATGCTTCAATCTAGTATTGTTATGGCTTGGTATGGTCTGATTCCAAAAACAGAGAACCACTAACTCACAATTCCGTTCTGGTTTGGGGTCCATTATGACTGAACCATTAATTTGAATATCTATATACATAATATATTATAATATATACATATATATGATGTTGTAGTTTTTTGCTTAATTTATATAATTTCTTCACATCTATTAAGTTTGTTCTTAGTTTTATAATACATATACCCAACAGAGCTGTTGCCGCTATGTTACATAGTTTGAGTGTCAATGTCACGCTTGCTGAAAAGGTATATGAAAAATAAGTGAAAATAGGCAATGAAGTATGCAATCAAAAGTTACGATGGTGGTAATGGTTACCATTACTAATGTTCAGAACCGTAGCTAGAACTGGACCAAACTAGTTGTGATGTTGTGGCCCGAATTTGGTTTTGGGGTGACTTCGAGGAATTTTTTGCCCCGTTTTTTCTTGTGGGTTAGACCCATTTTAATACTATCTTGTAATATATAAGGGCATTTAGGATTTAGAGTTGGATATTAAAAAACACTCAAAATCGCAGAAAAGATAGTGAAAGCAAGAGATAGGGTTTAGGGGCTAAAACTTGTAATCTCCAATTTTTGGCATAGTGACAACTTTTGCCGGATCTTCACAAGGACGTAGGCTTTGCCGACCTATGTTAAATCTTTTGGTTCTTTGTATGTGGGGTGTTACTTTTCTGTCATGTTTCGTTATTTGTTCTTGGGTCCGCTGCATATATCGTAACAAACTAGTATTAGAGCTTTCCGTTTGAAGCAGGGATGGCATCCAATTTTCTGGAAATCGAGAAGCTTAAAAGCATAAATGATTCAACTTGTGGCAGGTTAGGATGCAGGTTTTATTGGTTTAACACGGGTCATCAAGGCGCTGAAGGGGAAGGATGCACTGCCAGAAAAGATTAAAGACAAAGATAAGGTTATGGAGAAAGCACATATTGCATTTATGTTGTGCTTGAGAAACGAGGTTTTGTGAGAAGTTGTTGGAGATACTACGCTGAATGGACTGTGGAACAAGTTAGAGTCTCAGTATATGACGATATGTCTTGCCAACCGCTTGTATCTAAAGAAGTGATTGTTCACAATTCAGATGCACAAAGATTCGTCTCTGAAAGACCATCTTGACAAGGTATATATTATCATCGTGGACATGAATAATATTGATGTCGATACGATGATGTATGTCACAACTGCTTTGTTCATAGAAGACGTGAAACAGCTCTGAATTCCAAAGAGTTGCCGAGAAGGGCGTTTGAGGCAATACAGAAAGTTCGGCAGAGGGGTTGGTTGTTAGAGGGAGAATGAATCAAAAGGAAGGAATGAAAGGGTAATCCCGTGACTATTCTCTCTTCTGTCTCTAAAAGGGGGCTAGGGTTTCTGGTTGTTTGATACAAGGTGTGCGTAGCATGGAGGAGGGTCAATCCTCCTTCCCCAACCTGCCGGCGATATCTCCGGGTTGGGATCTATCCCCAAAAAGTCCTCCGTGGATGCGGTTCTTTATTGCTTCAGACACAAATCCTTTCAAAAACCTCAAGTATCATGAGGATTTTGGAGGCAAGAGTGTATCAATTTCAATTACTGATGTTGCGGATGAGATAGAATATTGGCAGAATTTTGTTGTTGGGTACGTTATGGGTAAGAAGCCATGTTATCATAATTTCAAATCGTATGTTGAACGGCAGTGGTCCAAGCAAGTTACAGTCGTTTATATTAAAGACAGCTTTCTTATAGTGCGATTTGAGAATGGTGCAGACACGAAGCGTATTTTATCTAGGGTTAATACTTTTGAGGAGTGGCCAATCATTCTCAATCGTTGGTGCAATAACGTGAATCTTAAGAAGGAAGTGCTTGAAACAGTTCCTATATGGGTGATTGTTTACAATCTGCCTGTGCATTGTCGTAATGAAGAATCGGTGTCCAAAGTATGTTCATCATTCTCAAAACCTATTTATATGGATGATCCGGTCTTGCATAGAGATAAAGGAGTGTATGTCCGGGCAATGGTGGAAGTAGATGTTCATGAGACGCTACCGGATACGATGGTAGTTAATTTTCATGGGTGTGATGAGACGATTACCTTTGAATATGAGTGGAGGCCAAAGATGTGTGCCCTGGGCCAGAGGGTGGATCATGTGGAAGATAGATGTCCTGAGAAAGTTGGTCAAACTAAGCCAAAAAAGGTTGTGCATCGCTGGGTTGTTAAGCGTAAAGGAAAAGAAGAGGATGCAGCTGAGGTGTCTGAGGAATTGTCCAAGAGACAACATGTTATAGCAGCATCAAGTGTTGAGGGAGTGAAGACTACAAATAATTTTGCAATTCTTGGTAGTACAGAAGAAGACGTAGCTTTGGATACGGTTCGGGTGAATAATGCAGTTAATACGGTTGTGGAAATAATCCTTCAAACGCCTTGCTGCCTGTTACAAATCTCACAAGTGCAGATTTGGATGTCTCTGGTTCTAATGACGAAGATTTTGGTAATGCAGTATATGAGATTCTGTTTTGGTGATGGGATCTACATCAGCAATGGGTTCTATAGATCATAAAGGGAATCAGCAGAAGAAGAAGCAGACCCTTCCTCATTCAGATAGGGTGCTTACAGGTAAAGGTAATGGTGGTAGCATTCCACCAAGAGCTGCTTGTCGATGTTGGGTGCATGGAATATTAGAGGCCTGAATAGGCCTTTTATGCAAAAAGAATTTAAGAGATGGATTAGTGAGAATAAATTTGCTCTTGTTGTTTTAGTTGAAACTAGAGTCAGAGAGAGGAAAGCTGCTCAAATTCAAAGCAAAATCCACAGAAATTGGCTTTGGATGTCTAATTATGATTGTAATCCTCTTGGAAATATATGGATTGGGTGGAATAATGCTATTATGGATGTTTCATTAGTTCATGTTACTTCTCAAACCATGCTGATTAAGGTGAAATTTATAGAAGCTGGTCTGACTGTGTTTGTTTCTGCGGTATATGCGGCAAATACTGTGACTGAGAGGAAGGATCTTTGGAAAACTCTTCAAAAGCATTCTAGTCTGGTTGATGGCCCTTGGTTAGCTATTGGAGACTGGAATGTTGTGAGATATCATGGGGAGAAGAAAGGAGGTTTGCCGGTCCCTCAAAGGGATGAGTTTAATGAAGCCAGTCAAGCTGCCAAATTGGAGGATTTACCTGCTTATAATGTGGATTGGTCTTGGACTAATAAGCAAGGGAGGGAAAGAAGAATCATTGCTAAATTAGAGAGTTATGGTCAATCAGGACTGGCTTGTTAATTTCACTGATGCTAAATTATATGTTAATGCTGTTTCTCTATCTGATCATTACGGACTAGCAGTTAAATGGCACTCTTACTGCTTAGAAGGGCCTAAGCCTTTTAAGTTTTTAAAAGTCTGGAGCATGCAGGCAGAAGTCGAGGAGCTCGTTCATCAGGCCTGGGCTGTTAACACTTCTGGCTCTCCAATACATCAGTTGATGCAGAAGTTAAGAGAGGTTAAAGGTGTTGTGAAGAAATGGAACATAGAGAAAGGCATGATATCAGAGCAATTACAAAGTGCTAGAAAAGAAATGCTGCAACTTCAAGTTGATCTTTTGAAAAATCCTAGTGATGATCTTGTTATTCAGAAGGAGAAGGTGGCTGTAGATAAAGTCAAAAATTTGTTGGACATGGAGCAGATTATCTGGGCTTACAAATCTAGAGTGAGATGGTTTAATGAAGGGGACAAATGTACTTCCTTTTTTCATAATAAGGTTAAACAGATAAGAGCTTATAATTTTATTACTCAACTGAAGAATGCTACTGGTGAGCTGTCGGAGGACCTAAAGGTGATGAAAGAATGGTTAGTTGAGTTCTACCAAGAGTTACATACTGCTAAAACTACAAGATCTTTAGAGTTTCATCCGAGGAAAGTTTTATCCACTGAGGAAGCTCTTAACTTGGAGTGTGCAGTCACTACTAAAGAAATTCAGTAAGTGGTTATGAATTTTCATCGAGACAGAGCCCCAGGTCCAGATGGATTTCCCTCTAGGTCTTTTAAAAAATACTAGAATTTGGTTGGGAAAGATGTGACACAGGTTGTTTTGCACTTCTTCTCTACTGTCAAGATGCCTAGAGGTGTGAATGCTACTTTCCTTACTCTCATTCCCAAAGGCAACCATGGTGATTTGATCTCCAACTATAGGCCCATTTCTCTGTGTAATTTTTTGTATAAAATTATTACAAAGTTCTTGGCCAATAGATTAAGTCAAGTGCTTCCCTCTTTGGTGCGTTTAGAGCAATCTGGTTTTGTCAAGGACAGAAGAATTCAAGATAATATTCTCTTAATGTCTGACCTTATCCAAGGTTTTGGGCAGAAGCAAGGTGATCCAGAAATGGCTCTGAAAATAGATTTGAAGAAAGCTTATGATTCTGTGGATTAGGCTTCCTCAAGTCTATGTTGTTAGCTTATGGTTTTGGGAATACATGGACTGCTTGGGTTATGGAATGTGTTACCACTGCTTCTTTTTCCATCATGTTTAACAGTGTCCCAATAGGATAGTTTCATTCTTCTAGGGGTATTAGATAGGGTTATCCATTATCTCCGTTGTTGTTCTCCCTTCTCACTGAGGTTTTTTAAAGTCTGGTAAGTAGGAAAATTACTTCTGGTCAGTTGAAATGCACAAACAGAGTAGCTAAGAGTGGGCTTCATTTCTCTCATGTCTTCTATGCTGACAATCTGTTGGTAGTAATTAAAGTTTGCACTTCCTCTGCAAAAGCTTTAGCAGAGATCCTTTCATCTTTTGAGGACAGTACAGGTGTGAAGGTGAATAATGATAAGAGTTCAATTATCTTCTCAAAAGCTGTTAGAAGACGGAGGCGAATTTCTCAGATTCTTCCTTTTGAGAGGACTGAATTACCAATTTTCTATCTTGGAATTCCTGTGTCAGATAAGTAATTAAAGGCGGCCGATTGTAAAGATTTGATTGATAAGATTTGTGCCAAACCCCAGCATTGGAATTCTTTGAATTTATCTATTGCAGGAAGGATTGAGCTTCTCAGGTCAGTCTTGTATTCTTTTCTTTATTATTGGCTGTTTGGTTTCAAAATCTCATGGAATGTTCAAATTCAGATAGAGAAGAGATTCAAGCAGTTTTTGTGGAGTGGGAGTACAGAAGGAAAGAGGATGGATCCACTCAGCTGGAAAAAAGTTACTTATCCCTTTAATGAAGGTGGTTTTAATTTAAGGAAAATTGCTGACTTGGATGTTGCTGCTAAAGCAACTCTCTGTTGGGATTTTCTCTTGCAAAAAGGTAAGTTATGGATTCAACGGCTCAGAGCCAAATTACCTGCAGAGGTCCAATTTCTGGATTGTCAACCCAAAGCAAAAGGATTCTTCACTGTGGAAGCAGGTGCTTGAGGTTAGAGATTTTCTGATTGAACATTGCATTTTTAAGTTTGGTAAAGGAAATAAATTTTCTTGGCTGTATGATCCATGGTGTGAAGGCTTGTCCCTGATTCAGAGGTTTGGTCCTACTGCCTTTAGGAGATGTGATAAATCTTCTAAGCTTGGAAGTATTATTGTTGATGACCATTGGCATTTCCCACCTGAATTTCCTCAACATGTGCAAAAATTTCTCCTCTCTCTTCCTATAACTCGGGAGACAGATAATATTGTTTGGAAACAGGGATCCTTTTCAATGAAAACTGCATGGAATGTATACAGGGTGAAGAATCAGGTGCTTCCTTGGGCAAGATTATGTAGGAAGCACTGCAGGCCCAGGGTTTCAGTGACTATCTCTTTGATCATGCAGCACAGGAACCTATCTTTCACTCACTTGCAGAAAAGAGGGATGTATCTTCCTCCAATTTGTCAAAACTGTTATGCGGCCACATATGACAATGACCATTTGTTCTGTACTTGTTCCTTTGCTAATTTAGTTTGGAGTGCTGTTTTTAACAAGTTGAACATCAATGCTGGCCCTTTCTCCTCCCTTGATAGTTTGGTGGTTTGGTTTTCTCAAGGTACTGCCATAGATTCCTTCAAAGCCAACATCATTGCATCTGTTTTTGGTAATATTATATGGAAGATTTGGACGCATAGGAATGTTGTTCTACACAATAATTGTCGCTCTTCTATTATTGCTCTTGTTGTAGAGGTGATTTGGGAGGTGATGCATGTTAGCAAATGCTCACTGGAAGATCTGAAGACTATCTTTTAATTTTTGTTTATGCTGTCATCAGTTAAGCTTCTTTGCTGCTGTTTTGGACTTTATCGGAAATGGGCCTTATCCATTTTCATTTGTTGAATCTGTAAGAAGGGGGGTATGCCCGTCTTTCTTGTACTTCCATTTTTTTGGTTCTTCCAATTGAAACTAACCCATTCAGGACAAAAAAAAAAAAGAAAAAAGGAGGAGGGTTTGGCTGCATAAATCATTTTAAGTCCAAGAACATAACGAAGGTGCTGAGATGATACACATGTCACAATGAAGGGCACTTCAAAAAAGACTATCCGCAGCATAAGAAAGGAAAAGGTTATTGTAGAGGGTACTGATTCAGATGGTGGTAACGGTCTCAATTTTTGTCAATAGCTCTTGCGATGAGTGTATTCTTGATTCGGGTTACTCATTTCACGCTTCTCTAACCAAGGACTTGTTTACCTCTTATCGGCCCATTGATGGAGGGGAAATTCTTATGGGGAATGATGCACCGTGCAAGGTTTCAAGTATCGGTATTATTCGAATCAAGATTTATGATGACGTAGTGAGGACATTGACTAATGTCAGGCATGTACCAAAACTGAGAAAGAATTTAATTTCCTTGGATACACTAGATTCCATTGGGTGCACTTACATGGCTTGAGCTGGAGTCGCTCAGGTTTCAAAGGGTGCGATTGTTGTAATGACGAAGGGATTGAAGAAGCATGGTTAGCACAGTCGCAGGTTCAGTAGTTGTATCATCCTCAGATCCAAATTCATATACTACAAGATTGTAGCATATGCAGCTTAGGCGTATGAATGAGAGGGGATGAATGTTCTGAGTAAGCAGGGTCTGTTTGGTGGTCAGAAAACCAGAAAGCTGGAATTCTTTGAGCACTGTATCTTAAGAAAACAGTGCAGAGTGAAGTTCTGTATGAAAATTGGCAGGACCAAGGGTACGATGGATTATATCCATTCTGATCTTTGGGGTCCTTAGGTTCCTTCACATGGTGGTGATAGATATATGATGACACTAATTGATGACTTCTCTCGGAAAGTTTGGCTACACTCTTAAGGACAAGAATGAGGGTTTTATCCAGTTCAAGCAGAAGGAGGTAGTTGATTCAACAAAGGCTCAGGGTGTTAGTGAGCAGGTGGAGCATGTAGAGATTTAATTAGAGGAGAACTGAGAGAGATGCGCAGTTAAAGTAGTAGAGTGTGACTAGAGACAGACCTAGGAAGAAGACTAGGCCACCTCAAAAGTATGGGTCTTCACATGATGATTCGGTTGAAGTATGGCTTTTCGCATGATGATTCGGTTGCTTATGCACTTAGTGTGGCAAAGTATATTGATGAGTAGGTACCTCGTACTTATTATGAGGCCATCACAGGTGGAGAGTCACGACATGCTGAGGAGATTGAGTCTCTTCATAAGAATTGAACTTGGGAGCTAGTTCAAAAGATTTCTAATTGCTTGTAAATATCATTGAAAATATTTTTTTGAATTGTTTTAGAACTAATTTTATAATATAAATAAGAATACAAGCTTTTGCTCCACACCAACAATGGCTTGTAATCCCTCCTTAATATAAGGTATTCAAATAGTTATATAGCAAATACATTGAGTACAAACATTTACATATTATGCTATGTTATTTAGTTTACTAATGATATAAGAGTTCAGTGACTAACCACAATATGCAATTGGAAGACTTGATATGGAACAGAAAATACTCAAATGAGTTGAAACCATATAGATATTTAAACAGTAGAGAATAAGAAGACCTTAGACATAAGTACGGAAAGTAATCAAATGAGCTGTAACAATATAGAGATACATAAAAACTAGAAGACCTACTGCCTTTGTTGGTTTGGGCGATTGTTGCATTGGAATTAGAATTGGAAAAAAATTTAGTTCAAAGTTTAAAGTAATTTTCTCCAATTCCAAATTTGAAAGGGTAAAAGAACCCTAATTTGAAATCCCATCAATTGTTGTCCCAAACAATTTCCAAATCCAAACCCCTTGGTTACCAGCACTTCATAAATATCTATTTCTACCAAAGTAGTATATACCTTCCTGTTGAACACAATGTTCTTGAGCTCCATCACGATCTTTCCCATATTGTAGCGGCTCTGAGGGAGATAGATGTTGCCGTAGTAACTCTTCCGCTACACCTCCGCGGACAGAGGATCATCGTCCACCTTTTCCACTGCCTTGGTGTGGAGAGAGTTGTCCGCAACCCACAGCTTCAACCCTTGCTTCGGTTTCAAAAATCGATTGAACGCTCTGTTTTTCTTACCTCCGGCGTAACGAAGCTGTTTGGAGCGGGAGTCCAAATCCGAATAGTTCATCCGAATACCTGATTCGGAATTGGAGTAGGAAGGAGCTAAGGTGCGGGGAGCAGCTATAGGCATTCGAGAGAGGAGCTTTGAGTAGATTATGGCGAGAGGTCTTGATGCCATTGTTGCATCTAGGGTTTTTGGATTTGAGAGAATATGTATTTTTATTAGGGAAAACACACACACACATATATATATATATATATATATATTTCACAATTTTTGGAGGGCATAAATGAAAATACCACAAACACAAAATACTAACTTTTCAAATATATTTACAAATAGGCTGACTTCTCTTCCTCAAATGAACATCTTCGAAAAAAAACTTCTTTGCACAATGAAATTTTCTCTCATGCGCTTCCAACAATGTGCTCCAAATGTTGATGATACAAGGATTCATATGCTGCAACAATAAAAAAAAAAAAAAAATTGTGATTCTTGCACAGGGAGAAAAAAATTTTATTTTCACTTTACCCTTTTGAAAAACTCTTTAACATCCCCATCTTCTTTGTCAAGTGTCTCTCCCCCAAGATTGATCGGCCTTGCGCGCTAGGCGGGTTTCTTCATTCCCACTGCACCACCCCCATCAGATCAGACCCAGTCCACCACACCCATATCGTCGTACCCTCCGGTTTCTGATATCTCTTCGTCGGGCAGTATTAGTTTCAATACGTTTTCCGAAATTGTATGATTATTGTGCAAGTGTTATGCCCTCAATTATATTTTATTTTTGAATTGGATCAGTTTGGGTTTCATCACAATTGCAAATATTTGTGCTTTTTTATTTGGTATAGGTCTGATTCTGTCAAATATATAGCGTCCGCATAAGTAGACTTACGTGTCTTGTTTTGTACGTGAGCTTTAGGCTGCTTTTTTATACTACAAATGTTGGGATTCTATATTCTCAAGTGGTTATTTTGCACTATAAACTGAATTGAAGTCGATAATTATGTGATTGCCCCTCCACTGCAATTTAATTTGAAAATGTTTCATACGACGTTTCTTCTCTTAGTGAAGGTCTTATGTTGGAGCATCTTTTAAGAAGTTCAGGAGTGCAGATACAATAAATGGGGCAAAGATGTCTGAGGTTTCTATTTAAACTTGAATACATTATTCTTCTATTTTTAATAGTTAAACTTCATTTTCCTTTTCCTTTTTCATGCGTTCGGACCCTAAGCTGTAATGTCTCCTATAATCTCCCCTGCTGTAGTGATGGTTTTTCAACACATTACGTCTACTTTTAAATTCATTTCAGTCGAATTCTAGAGCACAATAATTGTAGATAAAGATGTGTGACTAATTCTAGATAAGAGAATACTCGAAATGGTTTCTTTCCACCATAAAACTGGTTTTGTCATTGAGATCATGCTGATGAATGGTTTGGCTCGATTACGGATTGGGTCTTGGAGGTAAAATTCTCGTTGAAGACAAGTTTCTTTTGTAACATTTTTTCTTATCCGAACTCGTAACGTCTTCGTTGGGGTCGAACCTGCTTACCCAGGTGGCACACCCAGACACCTTTAGGGTTGGACGCTTGGCATGGCACCAGATTAAGGACTCAACCTGACTCTAATACTACGGTAACATGTGGACATTTGTCCATTAATTCAAAAAGTTGGGCTATTGGGTAGTGTTGTATACCCACCCATTTATACCCATTTCACTTTTCATCCGGATCCGATGTAAAACAAATCTTCCCACATAACATTAATCGCAATTGCGCTTATTCATAACATTGGTTCCAATTGGAATTATAAATATTATTAAGACATAATAAATCAAATATCAAGATGTCCATTTTTTTATTTCGATAGTCAAGATGTCCATTAAAAAGGAAAATGAAAAAGAAAACATATGATAATAAAGTATAAAATTGGGGTATAAGTTACAAAAGATAATAAAATATAAAATTAGGGTAGGAGTTCTTTTATGAGGACAAAAACAGTAGCCAACAAGTAAAAGTTCTGTCTTGGTCTGAGTGGGAATAACATTTCTCTTCTACATGTCCATGAAGTTTTGAAAAATCCAAACATCTCAGAGATAGACCAAGAGGTAGGAATTTATTGAACGAACCGCACTCCTTCGTATACATCAAGAGTCCATTGATGAGAAGGGGCTAGGGAAAGCTTGAATCCAATTCATACATTGATGAATACGAGCGCAATTGAAATTCCTAGGAATTAAGTTATACATTTGTGTATTGATAAGACCATTCACTATTTCTTGAACCTCGATCTTTCCCCCGGATGAACTATATAGCCAAGAGAACCTATGAACCAGAATAGAAGAGTTTGCCCCACCCATGAGTGAATATTTCATAGTAGCCTCATTAGACCGTGCATCTTTCTTAGTATATCCAGATAATATGGCGGAGCATAAACTGAAACATTTTGGGGCTATAGAGATAGTTATTAGATCGTTAACACCACATAAAAACATTCCTCTTAGAGTAGCTGGTAATACGAATAAGAGAAACTATGTTATAGCCATTTATGTACATTCAATGTACTCTACGGATAGAGGAATACATAGAGTTGAACATAGTAAA
>JAOTQH010216437.1:477-13525 GCA_025631255.1 Cornus kousa
ACCCCCCCCCCCCCCCCCCCCCCCCCCTCCTCTCTCTCTCGTTGATTAAATATGAATTTCGATGAAGCTTCGTGGTATAAAATATGTTGTCTTAAATGGGGAGCAAAATATAAATAATTTCTGAAAAATATGTCAGAGTTGTTTTTTTAGAATTAATGGATACCTGTTACAGTGTTTCATAGAGAACAATCAGTAATTGTGCCAAGTTGATTTCTTAATGAGAAAGTTCAAATAACTGGAAATTGAAGTACTCTGGAAATTCTGTTGTTTATTGTGGTCATAGTCTTTCCATATACTGAAATAGATACAGCTGTTGCATATAATAATATATTTCAAAAAGAAGCAACATCGAAAGAAAAGCAGGTTATATAATCAGGGAGGGAATGTTTTGTAACTTTAAACTGCCAATATGAAGTAGTTGTTCTTGTTTCCTACTCAGCAGTCAGTGTGAATCTCGTCTGTAAATGCTTGTTGTAATTTAAGAATCTGGGCATGGGCTAGAATATTGAATAATATACTTTTTCCTAGAAAAACCTTGGAAGGAAAATTAATATTAAAACCAATACAGCATAAAGTAAATTTTGTTAACTAGGAAAAAAAACAAAAAAAATAAAGTAAATTTTGCTGTAGCACTAGTACCAGATAGACCGTCTATTGTCTTTTATCCTTGGCATGATCCTCTTACAATGCATCTTGAAAAACTGCTAGTATGTTGGTTTTAATTCAAAAGCATAAAAAAAGCTAACTCTCTTAATTTGAGTGATGTCAGAGAGGACGCTTGGAAGAACAAGTGAGACAGCATAATGAGAGGAGAGCCAAAGCAGTTTCAAATACGGGCTCTGCAGAAGAGGAAGGAAAGAGAGGTGATGATGTTTTGTATGAAGTGTCTCTTGATGATGATTTCATAACAGCTTTGGAATATGGAATGCCTCCCGCTTCAGGAATGGTATGGTCATTTAGTTTCTTCTTTTACAAATAGTATAGCAGAGGATATCCTTGATAATTATTAAGAACTTAGACCAACACCAAGTACTTGGTTTGTCTGAGTTGATTTTTTCTTGTTTTGATGCGTTCTTAATTTGTATATGATTATACTTGAATTTGCACACACTATTTTTGGGTTTACTGTTCGTAATAATACCTCGTTGTTATCTTGTTAATATAAAAAAATCCACAAATTATATCAGATCATACAAATTGCTAACGATTCTTAAATTATTTGCTACTTTCTAGTACTCTTGATAGTTGTGGTATTGCATTAAATTCATCTTTTTATGCACATTTGATATTGTGACATATATTCCTAAACAAAAACTAATGAAAAAGACTTAATTTGCAGGGTCTTGGAATTGACAGGCTAGTAATGCTTCTCACAAATTCTGCCAGTATTCGTGATGTTATTGCTTTCCCGGTGCTCAAACTTCAGCAGTAGGTGTACAACAAACGTATATTGGATCGTATTGAAGTAAAGAGAGTTTTAGTGCCACAAATATGCGTCCAAATTTTTCGAAGAGGATTTTACTGCCAACAGAAGTCGATGCATTTTTTTGAAGGTGGCTGTTTCCACTAATGTCTTGTTTGATACAAAGATGCAACCAGAAGATGGCCAAGTTTGACCACTGCTGCATTTTTAAGATCATATTTGATAATCTTAAATTAGTTGTGATATTTAGAAGTGCAAATTTTTGTCCATTTGTTTACATATATTTTTATTTATGAAAAGCACTTTTGTCAAGAGATCATTATTGTAAAACGTACTCTGTTGAGGAAAACACACACACCATATTTATTTATTTGCTTGGAGATGAAATCCTTCATCCAGTATTTCACTTTATTTTAATTTAATTTAATTTAAATTTTTTTTTTTGGTTTGGCTAAAAAATAAATAATTTTTATTAATATTTGAGCAGTGTTATGAATGGCATACCATTTATGCAATAGAACACCAAATGTAGCCTTCACCATTTTTCTCCTAAATCACTCTTAGCCTATTAAAAGTGTCCATCATTTCAAAGTGAGCATTTTTCAAGGGCTTGTGAGGATATGATTTTATTTGTGGTGACATCCAGTGCACTTTGGATAGTGAAGCACACTACATCATTGGAGCATCCTACATCACAGATGCAACATCTATGGAATCATGATGTCACAAAGGATTTGAGACTTGTTACATCGGCTGCAGCATTATTAAATTGAATTGATTATTTATACATTGTTGTGCTATCGATTTAAAATTGTCGCATTATCGATTTACAGTTAGCACATGACCTAAAATATCACTCAAAGAAGATCTTGATTCAACAATCATCTGCAACCAAACCATGCACTCAATAAAATAAACTTTTATTTTTCCTCCTGTTTTCAATTTCTCCTTCCTTTCTCCTCTTCCTCCATTATTTTCACTGGTTAACATTAATTAGGGTTCCTAAAGAAGTGCATTTCCAATTGGATGGTTTTATTTTTTTTAAAAAAATGCAATATTCAAGGCATTTTCCGTGAATTTCCTTATTGAATTTAAACCAAAAGTTTTGTGATGTAAAAAAAAAATTAAAATTGAGTATTACTGTATTTTTTTAATAGGAAGTAAAGAGTTAAAATCCCAACATTTTTAATGTACATTTCAACATTTTTCTTATCTACTGAAACAGATCCGCTGTATTGTGAGGAGAAAATTTTGATCCGTTAATGCCTTACTTTTAAATTTTTTATTTTGCAATGTAATGCCCTACCTAAAACTAAAAGCTAAAAGATGAACTTTCATTGCATATTAAAGTGCATTTTAGTGCTAAGGTGGGGTTCACACACCGCCTTCCGCATTAGCAGTAGAAACGTTTTCATTCACCAGCGTCAGTGCTACTGAGAGTCCTCTCTGTCAGCAAATCCTATATATATTAGGGACACTGACACACTTGTCTCTAGTCTCTATCCATTTTCCAGCCAGACCCTAACCCTCTGTCTCTCTCCTGACAGATGAGAGAGAGAGAGAGGGGTTTTTAATTTTTATGGGTGTTTTTGTTGCTCTCCAAATCATCACTCCACAACCCTTTTCCCATCTGGACCAAAACACTGCACCTCTCATCTAAAACAAAATTCTGTTCTTATTCAACTCTTTTATTTATAATTATTAACATAAGAGGTATAATTTTCTTTTTTTTCTTTCTTTTTTTTTTTCTCTCTCTCTATATATGCACCATGAACCATGGTGAGGATTTTGTGGGGCAGTGAGAAGAGTTGGTGGCTTCAAAGATAGAGAGAGAGAGAGCATCTGTGTGAGTGAAAGGAATATAAGAGAGAAGAAATGGCACAGAAGAGGAAGATGGAGGTCACTGTTGTTGATGAGAATGATAGAGTGTTGTATTCCAATTTCAGGAAAGTAGCCAATCATTTATCTCAGCTATACTCTCAAGCTCTCAGTTATCAGAAGCTTGTTTTTGGTGCTGGACAAAGACATGCCCTTGTGAGACCTCCATATCTTGAATTCCCCTACTTTTCAATTTGGTTTCAATTTTTGATCATTTGAGGCTTTTCTGTGATGCTGATTCAATTTATTTAGTACCCATTTGTCTTTGATTGTCTTTCTTGTTTAAATTTGATCATTTGAGTCTCCTCTATGATGCTGATTGAATTTATTTAGTACCCATTTGGGGATTCGCTTTCTTTCTTGTTTAATTAGGTCATCTGAGGCTTGTCTTTTGGTGCTGATTGAATATTTTTAGTACCCATTTCTGATCATTGTCTTTCTTGTTTAATTTGATCATTTGAGGCTCCTCTATGATGCTGATTGAATTTATTTAGTACCCATTTGTGATTCATTGTCTTTATTGTTCAATTATATCAATTGAATTCAATCAATACCTGTTTGTGATTTTGTAGTTCAGTTTGTTCAATTGCTGACATGATTTATGATAATGATTGAATTTATAAAGTGCCCCTTTGTTATTATTTATTTTTATTTTTTCAAATTGGTTACTTGAGGCATTGTCTATAAATGTTGAATTCTTTTTTTTTTCAAGTGCTGTCTATAAATGTTGATTGAAGAGGTAAGTCGCTCTTTTTGTGCTTGCATGCTTTAATTTTATGTCATGATAAACTTGTTTAATGCTAATGATTTTATTTTACATTTCTGCTTTAATTTATCCCAGGGGTTAGTTTAGGATGCATTTATTGGAACCGGTGAATTTCAATTTTCTAGTTAAAATAGTTTCATACTAAAACTTCTTTGTTCTAACATTAAAATTAAGTCTGGGAATGGTGATATTATTTGATGCAAATTGTATATTGTAATTAGGCACTACAAACTTGCATGCGGGTTCAGTGTGGATTCCTAACGATTGATTGTCGGAGTTACAGGTTGTTTTTTTCTTGTAACTAGGACACCCCAACTCTAATGTATACACCTTGCCAATATTATCAAGAAGAGGTTTAGTGAAGCTGTTATAATCGGAGCTACTAATTAGTGATTTTTGATAGTGATGATTTTTTCAAGTATGTGGTTGTATTTTGTTGTGATTATAAAGCCTAAAACTTTGTTATTTGTCAGTGTTATGGTAAAAGGGTTAGATGATCTCATTATCAGGATGCCATTGGAATTAGTTATTGACCATTGTTATAATAATACTCTGAAAAATGAAATGATGGTCTTTCATTAAAAGCTGAAAACGGTGGTTTCTCTAATGAATTTCACATGATTGAAGCAACTATGGGTAGTTTCTGATAGTGGTGATTTTTCGAATATGTGGTAGTATTTTGTTGTGATTATGAAGCCTATAGGCTAAAACTTTGTTCTCTTTACCTTGTCAATAATATGGTAATAGCGGTACATGATCACATTATTAGAAAGCCGTTGAAATTAGTTATCATATTTGTGACTGATGGATCTTTCATTAAAAGCTGAAAACTGCGGTTTCTCCTATGAATTCCTCACCGAGAAGGTCAAAAAGGATGATGGTAATTGGTGATGTAAGTAGTCAAAAGTCCCTGAATTCTTTGTTATGGTGACAAAAGCAATAAGTGCTGAATATCAGAGTCAAGTCAACTGATCTATTAAAGTTCTTTTGGGTTTATTTTGTTCACTACACCATACCATGCAATTCAATGAGCATGGAATTACTTGATGATAAACTATCCTTACTCAAAGCTAGCCTGAGGTGAGGTGCCGTTAATTGAGCTTGGGCGAGTCGGCTTTTAACACTCTCTTAGGAGAGGAGATTGACCCCTTAGTTAGAACAGGCGGGAGAAGCCATAATAGATAGGAAGAAGTGACAATTAATCTGTACCCAACAAGTAGTCCCTAAGCCGATGTTCTTTCGTTTCTAAAAGATGTAGGATTCTATTATGTTGCCTGTGACAAAGATGCCAAGTAGGCTAGTGTTCTTTCTATAGATACTATGGAAGCCTGCCTCTGTTTCCGGGCTTGGATGAAAAAAGAAAATGAACCAACAAAAATCTAAGACATGAAAACTCTACAGCTAATCGAGATGAAAAAAGTTTCAATAAACGCATAGCTTAGGAGCTAAGAAAAACCTCAATTTCACTTTTTTAAACGAATATATTGATGAGGTAGAAGTCAATAGGAACCTAAGGCGAGGAGAGAAGACCGAAAGGATCTAGAAATAGAGACAAGTAACTACTAGATAGGTATTGCTGCAGACAGCTCCACATGGTTTACTGAAGCTGGTGCTCTGAGAAAGTAGGCAAGCTAGCCATCACCTATCGTTTTAGTTGATACAAGGAGCTCGCAACCTAGACAATTGACTTTCTCCCCACCACGTAAGATATGCCCAGATACCTACCCATAAGCCCCTCACATAAGCCTTATTCTACCAATTGAGTCAAAGGAAATAGCTTGCAAGAAGCGGTTCTCTCTCTTGTTTGAGGAAATCCCTTTATCCCTCTCTCTGTGTCCCTGATAGAAAGTCTACTGCTACCGAGCGGGAGGGCTGAATCAATGTTTTATCACTTATTGTTTCCTATCTGGCTTCTTTCCCGAGCATGCCCTGGGAGTATAGTATGAAATAGATGAGCTGGGTGAGAAAGACATCGTTCTACATTGGTTAGAGTGCCAATATCTATGGCACCGATCTACCTAGACCAAACAGCTCTTCAAGTTCCTCTTTGTGCGGTTGTGTAGGAGCTACTAGTCGCTTTCAATCCACACACTCCCCGGCACGTGGTAGCCCCGATGGTATCTCGTCCCGAACATTTGCTTGGCTGGTAGAGCTGTATGGGCGGGAACGTCCACTCTTGCGTCTTCCTGTTTAAAGAGCGGAAGATAGGGTGTTAGTTTGCTGGCGAATAGGACCAAGTGGGGTCCTAGTTTTGATGAACCTTCTTTGATCAAAATGGCAATCTTGGTGGGTTTGGACTATCTCCTAATGGGTGACACGACCTAGACAGCTCATGCAAGAGTAAGCGCCTACATGTCAAGACTCCATCTGAAATATACTAAACTAAAGTCAATTGTGAAATTCTTGAGATACTAGGCAAGTCTAATCAACCAGCGACCGGTATCAGAGTATTGTCCTCTTATCTTAAGAACGCGGGGAATCTTGATCAAATCTGTAATATAACTCCAAAGAGGGCAAGGCAAGTGAAGATCTGGGCAAGGTAGAGTGCGGCAAGGAATGAAATTGAATGAACCCCATACCATTGTTAAAGAGTTTAAACTTTTCTCTAGGACAAAATTAAAACTTGAGCCTTTTCTTTACTTACGGTTTGTGCTTTTTTTCGTAATGCAAAACTTAACCCTTTTCTTTCCTGAGTAGTTGTGCTTTTTGGTCAGGAACCTTAATTAAATATGGAACTGCGTATGAACAAAATATAAAATTATAATTTCAATAATAGATATTTTAGAGCAGTATTCTAGTAGGTAGATCCTAACCATTTATTGTAATGCATCCTAACCATCCATTAGGGAGGAGATGCCTATATTAAGGGGTGGAGCCTCATTGGTAAACAACTAGTTGTGAGAGTTGTGCCTTAGCCTCCATATTAATCAATATTAAGAATAAATTATCATCTAATAGGAAAAAGTTCACACACCAAGTTAAATGGTGCATAATCCACTAGTTATGCTTGCAAACAGAATTTCAATCCATAAATGACACTTAAATTCATCCACAAGTTCATTACAAAGGAATTAAAACTTCATTAAAATGATGGGCTTAGGGATAAAGAATTTTTTATTTATTTAATTTTATTTATTTATTTTTATTCCTAATTGGTACTCACACACACTTGTCTCTTCTGAGACTTGAACCCCTGAACTCTCTTTGGGAAGTAAGAGGCTGATACCGTTAGGCCACTGGCCCATTGGTAGATTAAGGAAATTTAATGCTACTGTTAAATTCAGGTCAGCAAATAAAGTGAGCCTTCGATGTAACAACTCTACATTACTCTCTAATTCTCTAGCATGTTTGATATTTACAACTCTACATTACTCTCTGTTTCTTTAAAAATGTTCTCTATTCTACACATTACTTCAACTTTCTAGAATCCTTTAATATTCCACAATTCTCTACCCAGCTCTGGAAGACTTTAGAATCATATTCTTTACACATGTCATGTAGAGTCCTCCTTTGGCGTGGCGTGGCGTGGCATTAAGCTTGCATGACAGAAGTATGCCCCATGAGCTTCGGGGGCATTGCCCTTTTTTCCTTATTGAACAGAGTCATGCCTTATTCAAAAAAAATAAAAAATACAAGTGGCTATAGGTTTACACCCATGATTAGTAATTATAAGTTCCAGAGTAGTTATAAGCATTGAGTACAATGACAAGAAAAGATAGAATTTGAAGCGTTACGTTTTGCAGAAAACTAGAAGTGACAATGTAGGGGGAATAGCTATGATGGTTAGTCCATGTGCTACATAGACGTATGATTTACCAACAAAAAGGGAGAATATGTTTGTAGTTGAAGGATTTCCTAGGACAAGGGAAGGGCAAAAAATGAAGTACATTGATGGATCCCAAACTGTTATATAAACTATGCCAAATAGTTGGAATAGAATTTGGTTAGTCTCTCACTCACTCTCATTTTTTTTTTTTTGGGGTGGGGGAGGGGGACATATTGTTCCTGCTTCTCTTTGGAATATTTTTAGACAAGTTGATGTGGTCCACTATTTTTCAGCTGATGCAGTAATTAAATTTATTTACTTCTCGAAGATTTTAATTAGGATAGGCTTTCAACTTGTCTCTCAAACAAAGCCTTATTTGACCAGCACTCTTTAGTTTCTCTGTGATTCCATCTTTCCTTTTTATCTACTGTTTTGCCAATGTTATTTTGGGTGAACCTCTTGACTCAAACACAACTGCATGGAAGGTTTACTAACTCTTCGTAAACCTCATAAAAAGGGAGTATGTCCACATAATCACGAGATTAACTTGTTTGAGTTCTCCATATTTCTATCAAATCAGCAGTTATGAGGCCTAGTCCAATTGAGAAATAGAAGTATATATAGTTTGGTAGCTGGGATCCACTACTTAATTAGACATTAGCAACATGCCTCACAAGAGGAGTTCTCTGCAAGATGGGTAAAGGTGGACTAGCATTTTGGACTTGGCAAGAAATTGCATGTTAAAGAACAGATATCACAGAAAGGGTGATCAAAGAGAAGGATGAATATGGAAATTTATAGGGATTAGTGTTGCCAAATTGCCTTGACGTGTGTGGGTAGGTCTGCCTCTCCATAAGCTACCTTTTGCCACAATTTGTTTTTAATTTAAGTTATAAAGCATATGACTATATAAATCAATTAAAAGAACTTATTAAGTAGCATGTAACTGTTCTCCTGCTGGAAACATCAACTTGGAATGAAAAAGGGGATTTGAGAAAATAATTAATAAGTATCAGCAGTCCCTTGTAATGTTAAATTACTGGGAATACATTTGATGACATGAACCTAGTTATGTCCTTCCATCAAAGACTATATACGTGTTGAAACATTAACTTGGAATGGAGAAGGAAAATAATCCATGTCTAAGTGGTGCACAAAAGTGAAGCCGACTCTTCCTCTTTATTCCCCTCTTCTCTTGTAGGGCAAACCGAAGGATGGACTAGAATTATGGACTGACCAAACAAATGCAACCCTCTCTATCCATGAAAGAAAAAGAAATAGAAAAAAAGAAAAAATTGAGATTCCTCTTTACCGACCATTTCAATCTTATCATTCATAGCTAATGATGTCATGGGCATTCTTGCATCATCGGGGCCCAGCTGCTAGAAAACAAAGATATTTCCAGCTCTATATTTGAGTGTCTGCCTATTCTTTTAGCTTTTCCATGCATTAAGCAAGCATCTTGTAGAGAGGATGATGGCAAGTTTCTCTCAACTCTTCTTTTTATATCATACACACATGCACACAGAGTGCTTTGGGCATGCACTGCCTTGATTAGTTTGATAGAGTTTTTCATCTCTTCTAACAAAACGACTCCCCAACCAAACATCACACAAATGGTATATTAGTTTAATCTTGTATGTGAGATAATGCAACATATACCTAACACATACTGTGCACCTTTATGCATATACCAGTCATATCTATTAGCAATAAAAAGTTTTAGAACTTTGTAGAGATGAGTTCTATGGGGTTTCTATTGGGTGTAAACTGTTTATGAATATGGTAATAGTGAGTGACCTCTTGGCCTTTTAGTTGGTAGTTCCAAAAATAAAAAAAGATGTTACACGAAAGATTATATTTATGTAGTTTTTGGATAAGGAAGGGATATTTGGCTTTTTTAAGTGCTTTTTGTTACGGATATTGTTTTTAAGTTGAGCTATTGGTTTAGCTGTTTATGAAGCATCGGTTGTTAATTTTTTATAAAAAAATTAAATAAGAATGGTTAATGCTAAGGCTTCTTAGTAACATTGGTTGCATATTGAGACCTCCAAGTATAACACCTGCTAGATAAGATGGTTTAGGCACAAGGCCTCTCTTACAACACATCACAATTTGCTTATTTACCCGTGGCTCCCCTGAAAGTCTCAACGTGATAACTTTTCGTTGACTCATGTGGCACAACATTTTCCTGACATGTGGATCAACTATGGAATCTCTTTAAGGTTTACTATATCATTCCTTTATTAGAGGACAACACATATTGTTTCTTGTCCATGGGCATAGACTTGGAGGAATTCCCTAGATTTTCCTATGCATATGGTCTTCAACATCTTGCCCCATTTACTGAAGTTGCATCCAGAAGCACATGCCTTCAAACATTGATGCTTGCATGACTTGGAAATACTTATGCTTTCTTAGTGTAACTTCTTACAACAAGGGTTTGAAATACTTGGGATTTTCTTAAAAAATGTTGAGATGTAATGGGACATATCTTGTACAATTTAGTCCGAAGTTTATTTGATGCAATAAACTGCAACCTGCTTGTCATTATTATTTTTATAATAGAATGTTGGTAGTATATAGCACGGCAAAGCATTATTTTTTAAATTTATAAATAGGCACATGCATATTTTACTTTTTATACATCTCTTTATAACCACCATATATATATATATATATATAGATATATTATCATGTCCATCCATATTCTATCTTTTAAGTACCTGTTGTATCGTTGTACCCGTATCGTGTTAGTGTCTATATCCAATGTCCATGTCCATGCTTCATAGCCTCTGGAAGAAGTCTGAACCAACAATCTGTGAATAGCATGCTTTTAGGGCAATTATCTATTTCTTACATTACAAAATTTTTCATTCCTCTCGTAGTCTGCAGACTTTGTGGGTTATATCACTTTTGAAAACACATCAATACTGGAAGGCAATTGTTCTTCCAATTTTTATAGGTCCCTTGCAAGGAAATCACATTTTTTTTTGCATCTGTTTAGCTTTTGCTATATTTGTTGGCAAGTTCTTCATTGTTTGCCCAAAAGAAACATTTACCATTCCAACATTCAAAGTTGATGCATTTTGCCACCGAGTTCCCCAATTTTTAAACAGGCTTGCGGGTGTATTGAGATAATTAATTATAGAATCTCCTTCTCCAGCATAAAGGAAGAGTAGGAGTTGCTCATTTAGAAGCACTTTTTTGTGCTTCATGCTTTGTCATGCGCATATTTTTACTGCCTTAACACATTTCTAAAAGGTGTGTAGTTTATGCAAAAGGACATCTTAACTGTATACTGATACTTTTTATTACAAATTTCTAATATATATATATATATATATATATATATTGTATCAAAGTATATATGATCAACATAACTTTGAGGTCAAAAGTTTATCCAGCTTATCTACTTAATGTTGCCTAGGCAGTTCAAAAACGCAATCTGTAGATTTTTTTTAAAATTTTTTTATTGTTCATGTAGATCAGCATATTGTCTTGGTTTCCTTTGAGGTTCACTCATGGTGATCATGTTGATGAATTAGATTCACAAAAATATAAATAAATAAAAAATAAGAAAAATAAGCTACTGCTGGTGGTAAAGGTATTGCTTGATGGGATTTAGTCAGACTGCTTTATTAAAATTTTACTTTATCAAGTTAATGCAATCAATTATTATTATTCTTTATTTGTTTAAGTTGCAGTTTGATTGGTAACTTATATATTGGCCTTTTTATTCTGTTTAAAAATAAAAATTTGGAATATAATTATCACAAAGGTTACCCTTTTGTACTCTGATTGTTGTAGGAAAAAATGAATGAGTGGATGGCAATGAAGCAGCAAGAAGGAAAGATTGTCACTGTGGCTGATATTTGCACCTATCTGCAGGTTTTTTGCATAATGTTTAGCTTTTCTTTTTTCGACGCATCTGTTCCTGCTAAGGTTGGTTGTATTCTTATAGGAGGAAAACTAGAGATGTTAACCGCATCAAGAGTGAGGATTCTAGTTTTTAGTAAAAGATGATGATACCAGAGCAACGTGAAAAACTTAGTCTGAGAGGTTGCTAAATGAATATAGGAAGCTTAGATCTAGAAAAATATGCTAACTTACGGGTTAACATGTCTCTTTTGCCCTACCTTGACCCTGGTTCTTTTAATTTGATAAATTATCATGATTAAGCTTAATAATGCTGTGTGTAATTTCGTTCACAGGACCAGCTGAATAACAGCGTGCCCAATTCTCAGCCGCAAGAGCAAAGTGATGCACCCCAAAAGGGGCAGATGGACCTAGGGTTAGGGTTATCTTCTTCTGCTCCTCTCATGCAGAGCCCGGTCACAGATGGAAACACATTTTCCTCTCAAGATATTGAAATGGAGATAAACGCCGAGGACCCCATTCATCCATAGTCAGAAGCTTCATCTCTCTCCATGTATATACCCCATAGACCAATACCTTGTCGTCGAATTTTAATAAAGTTGTCAGTGTGTCATTTTGTCTCGTGTCAGTCGATAGTCTAGAATAGTTTGTGTATGTCATTTCTTCTTCCAATTTCATCAGTCTTGTTGACTCTGCCAAGCTCTCATCCCTAGTCTTGTATCTTTGTTGCTTAAATTTGTGGTAATTAGGTGGAGTCATTGTCATTCCTTAGGTAACACCTATGGATGGTTATATAGTCATAATTTTTCATTTTCTATTGAATGTCAAGAGTAGCTTTATATATATATATTTGGTTTAGTATTCTGCTTACTATAGTGTAACAAAGTAATTGCATGAGAGAGTGATTATGCTATCAGTATATGCCTTGTACATGCAGCATATTTTGTTGTTGCATTGTCTTGTTTCTTTTCCTAGGGCCACCTTACTATAGTGTTGTGATAGATGGACAACACCACTACAGCAAAGATCAAGTTTTAAGAGGGATAGTGTGTATCTAATTTTTCAGTTAATCAAAGAAATCTTCTGCTCATGATCAATGAAAAATCCTGAGATTTGGAATTTTCTTGTGCACTCTCTCCCCATTTCCGGCCGGGATTTGGTTCTAATACATACTCTGTGCAGATGCTGTCCGGGTTGCACACTCTCCATTCCTATGGTTTTCAAAACGTGTTTATACCGTCGGGAGATGTGTCCGCAGAGAAATGCCAACAACTTCTTCTTCCGGACCCGGGCAACGTGAGACATTAAGAAAATTTATGGGGTTAGATTGAAACAC
>JAOTQH010216656.1:0-14332 GCA_025631255.1 Cornus kousa
ATTATGTAGACCAGTTTGAGAAGAGAGTTTTTGGTTTACAGAGGATAGGCATATATCTGTGTATATATATCAGATCAGTTTTGGGACAACCTTAAGTTGGTTTTGGGGGGAATTTTGACTTAAAAAGGAAATACAAGTAGCAAAAAGGGCGTACAAAAAAGGTATAAGCAGAAATGGCGTATATAAGCAAAATTACAGTGAAATAACATTTTAACAGCTTTGCCACCTTAGCTGCGGGCCCACTACTGGACCGATTCCAGTGAGAGGCGAATGGAAAGGATTTTTTTCCATCTGCTTTGGACGGAGAAGCACATTTATATGATTATATCTACGTTTTAGTCACAAATAATAAACAAAAATAATATAAAGTAAAGTTGTTAAGCAAACAAATCAATGAACAATCTAGAGTGTTCATCATTATGTTTTTTTTTACGGGTGAGTAACATTCCACTCATTCTTGATTGCACAAACCTCACATTTCTCTCTTAAATTTCTAGGCCCAACCCTTCGTGCATTATAAATTAATAAATTGAGTACTGTAATGCCCCACATTTTATTTTTCATAATATATAATATTTTAGCAGTTACAATAGTGGGCATAATCGAGTTGTCAAAAGACACTATCATGTGATAATCAGTCCTATGCTGCTGTTTGTTTTATCTTGTCGAATATAATAATTGTCAATATATAATATCTATATGAAATTTTAAATAATATATTCACGGTATAGTCAGTCAAATTACCCTTCTAGAAGAAATTCAAATTCACTCAATTTGATTTTATGAAAATTAACCTTACTCAAATTACCCTTCTAGAAGAAATTTAGATTCATTCAATTTTATTTTATTTTTTTATTTTTATGAAATTTAACCTCACTTTAGGAGGCAATTATAACAAAAACTCTAACCTCACTCACATTGCCACTTTTTAAAGTTTAATTATCGAGTGATTTTTAAAAAATTGTTTTAGGTATTTGTCAAATACATATAGCGAATAAATATTCGATGATAAATTTTAAATGTTCTGCTCACCTTTATACTGAATAAATTAATAAATATAAATATAAATATAAATAAAATTATAATAAAAACTTTAACCTCACTCACATTGCTGTTTAAAGTTTAATTTTGGAGTCACTTTTAAAAATTTGTTTTTTAGGTATTTGTCAAATATATATAGAGAATAAATATTGGATCAATAAATTTTGAATGCTCTGCTCAACTCTATACAGAATAAATTAATAAATAAAATTAGATTGGGTTTGAATTACAAAAGTGTTTTTAGAAAACTTGACACTATCGTAGACAAAATAAATAAATAAAAATAAAATTGGTTGTGTATACAAACTAGTGGTTGAACCATCGTTATACCTTTACATAGCCCTTTACATAGCTTTTCAACTCTGTTAACCTCATTTTCTTTTTTTCTTTTTTCTTTTTTCTTTTTTATTTTTTTTTATTTTTTTTTAACCAGTCAAAACAAGCTCAAAAGCAAACAAGAAAGCAAGAACAATAAATGTAGACACGATTACCAAGATTCATCCAATTCTAGTTATTTTAACATAAATGTTGAAATCAATGCTTTCCCACATCCTCTTTAACCATTCCAATCCATAGAAGTCCAAGTCAACCCAGGCTTTGAATTATTGCCCAATTGGGTGGGTCTCAAGAGTCTCCATCTTGCTATGGACTTTGCTCTCTGATTTGGAAGTGTAGATCCACGGAGCTGAAATTGTCAACCGATAGAGAGTTGCCTTTCAAAAGGGTTGTGGAAGTTTCAACAGCTTCTGGAACAATATATTATTGTTTGCATGTCTTCTCTCTCTCCTGGAGGCTGAAAATAGAGAAGGGGGTTGTCTTTGTTTTTGGTGGTGTAATCTGTTTTGAGGAAATGGATGGTGTTTTCATCACTCTCCTCTTGTTCTCTCTCTCACTGTTGCTTCCTCATCCTTCTTCTTCACTCCCATTATGTATAGACTCGAGTGAGTTTCTCTCTGTGTTTGTGATATTTTAGTTATCTTATGCTGTTAACTTTGCTGAATTTGTGCGTGTTAGTGTGTGTATGTGATATTTTAGTAGTCTTATGCTGCTAATTTTTCTGAATTATGTGTGTGTTTGTGTGATATTTATGTTGTATTGTGCTGCTGATTTTGCTGAATTCTATTTCAATTTAAACAGGAGCACCTCTGATCCCGAAGACCCCTCTGACCTTCTGTCCATACAATGGGAGAGTCTGCTGTGACTCAGCCCAAGATTTGCAGCTGCAGAAGCAATTTGAGGCGATGAATATCTCGGATTCTGGTTGTGGTTCTGTTGTGAAATCAATCCTCTGCGCGGTTAGTTTGTGTTTGCATTTATGTCTCAATGAAATTTAACATCTACTGTAATGTTGCTTGATTTGTCTGGAGTCTCTGGACATCTTTTTATTGGAAGCCTATATGTCACTTGTACAATCTAACCCACTATTGCACCAATTGTAGATTGATATATATATATATATATATATATATATATTTATATATATATTATGCAATCATAAGATGAATAAAGACTTGACATAATCTAATCATAGAAAGATTTGACTCTAGTATGGGTTGCACAAACCTGAAACTAATTGTGAACTTGTATTAGCTTTCCTAAACTATGCATTACAATTAAAACAATACTAGTAAATTAATAAAGTAATCATTTCAATTGCATGTTATGTTGCTATGAAACTAACATCTGACTTCCTTTATCATGACAATAATGTTGTTCAAGTTTTTCAATTTATTGTATTGGGAGAATATGAATAATAAAGACATAGCTGCTTGATAACTCGGGATTAGGGTGTGTTATTTCTGTTCTTTTGGAAGCCCCTCCCAAAGTTCGTCATAGCTATGAAGCTTTGCCTAATTATGATTTGAACTATTGATCCTCAAACTTAATTTATTTCAAATTTTTTATGAGTAAAGTGATCTGCTAAAACTCTGCATCAAGTTATTTTTGGATTTTCATCACTTGCAGATGTGCGATCAGTTCTCAGCGCAACTATTTGATGTTGAATCAGGGCCTCGACCCGTTCCAGTTCTTTGCAATTCTTCTGTTTTAGCAAACTCATCCCTGTCAAAAACTAGTGACTTTTGTTCATCTGTCTGGGAGAAATGCCAGAATGTAGCTATAATAAATTCTCCATTTGCCCCTTCTTTACAAGGTAGAGGTGGAGTGCCACAAAATTCCACTTCTTCCAAGCTAACCGATCTCTGGCAATCAAAAAGTGATTTTTGTCATGCATTTGGTGGTGCCTCTGACGATGGTTCATTTTGTTTCGATGGTGAACCAGTTTTGCTTAACAATACTGGAACTCCACTTCCCCCAAAGGGCCTATGCCTTGAGAAAATTGGCAGTGGGTCATTATACCTTAACATGGTTCCACACCCAGATGGGACTAACCGTGCCTTCTTTTCTGATCAACCCGGTAAAGTATGGTTAGCAACTATTCCGGAACAAGACTCTGGAGAATCGCTAGGACTTGATGAATCTACTCCATTTGTAGATCTAACAGATGAAGTTCACTATGATACCAGCTTTGGGATGATGGGAATGGCTTTTCATCCCAATTTTTCTCAAAATGGCCGATTTTTTGCTTCGTTCAATTGTGATAAGGTTAAAAATCCAAAATGCACTGGACGGTGCTCGTGTAACTCGGATGTGAATTGTGATCCTTCGAAACTTGAACCCTCTAGTGGAGTTCAGCCATGCCAATATCATAGTGTAATTGCAGAATTTACTGCTAATGGGACTGCATCTGAGCCTTCAATGGTAACATTATATTAACCTTTTCAAATTGGTTTGTTGATGAATTTCAATTTTCAAGATTTTGGCTGACTTGAATTTCGATCTATTTATAGGCAAAAAGTGCCAAACCATTAGAAGTCAGAAGGATATTTACAATTGGCCTTCCATCTACATCTAGTCACGGAGGCCAAATTCATTTTGGACCTGCAGATGGGTATTTATACATCATGAATGGGGATGGTGGAGTCAAAAACGATGTCTATAATTTTGCTCAAAACAAGAAATCATTGCTTGGAAAAATTATGAGGGTCGATGTAGATAACACACCAAGTGAGTATTATGGCACAGAATAGTTCGTTTTTCGTACCTTGCTTTTTCTTTTATTTACTAGAACTTTCTACTGCATTTTGCATATTTGTTTCTATATGGAGGTTATTTTCAGTGCATTTCCTATATGCCTGGTGAATCTTTCCCTGGCTTCTTTTCTTCTTCAATTGTTGGGCAGCATTTAGAGTAATCAATGTGATAAATACTTGAAGAAATGAAAATGATAAGAGGTTATATATTTCAGAATAAATTTTCTTATTTGTAGTTATTTAGATGAAGAAACATAAGATTTTGGGCTCATGCCTTCAGAACTGTGCCTCTTGCATTTGGAAATTCTCACTCAATCTATATAAGAACACAGCTTGGATGGTATTACAAGTGAATCTTCTTTAGCTGGAGTTGAGAGTATGCATGCAAAGAGTGATCGTGAATCTCGTGATGCTCTCGGTGAATCATTATTGTAATTTACCTTTAATATTTCATAAATTTACTTCAAAATAAATTATGGTTTGTTATTCCCTTGTATTGATGGACGAACCAAAAGGCCTTACTCATTTCTTCGTATCTCCCTTGTATTTTCACTGTTGCTGTGCATTTTTCAGGTGCAGCAGAAATCGGTGACCTTGGGCTATGGGGAAACTATTCTATCCCTAAAGATAATCCTTATGTTGAAGATAAGGAATTGCAGCCTGAAATATGGGCCTTAGGACTGAGAAATCCTTGGCGTTGCAGCTTTGATTCCGAGAGGCCTTCCTACTTCATGTGTGCTGACACTGGCCAGGTTCAGAAAAAAAAATTTCGTTATTATTTACACAATTTCATTTATTTTGCTGTCTATTGATATGATAAAATGAATTTGTAGTTTTGACCAATTATTTCCAAATTATTGATGATTCATGACAACTCCTGAGCTCAATATGCATGTATGCTCTTAAATGCTTTGTAAAGTTATCGTAGTGCCTTGCATTGATTAGTGTAAACTCCTTGGTTTACAGACATGACCAAAACTTCAATGCTATTGTATGTCTTGTGCTCACAATCATTGTAAATGCTATAGAATCGATATGAAGAAGTGGACATTATCACCAAGGGAGGGAACTACGGATGGCGTATTTATGAAGGCCCTCTCCTCTTTGACCCTCAGCAAGCTCCTGGAGGAAACACATCTGCAGACTCCATAAACCTAATCTTTCCCGTGATGGGATATAACCACTCGGATATCAACAAGAATGAAGGATCTGCAGCAATATCAGGTGGCTATTTCTACCGCTCCATGACTGATCCGTGCATGTATGGAAGGTGAGAGAACAAACACCCTTCCTAGTTTGTATGTGGTAGCTTGTATAAACTCGTCAACCATCTTTAACTGATAATAGTTTTGTTCAGTTACTTGTATGGAGATCTTTATGCCAATGCTATTTGGGCAGCAGCAGAAACCCCGAAAAACAGCGGGAATTTTACTACTTCAACAATACCTTTCGGTTGTGCTCGTGATTCTCCTATAAATTGCACCTTCAAACCCAGTAGTACTCTTCCTGCTTTGGGCTATATATACTCTTTTGGACAAGATAACAGGAAAGATGTTTACATTTTAACAAGCAGTGGTGTGTATAGAGTCGTTCGTCCAAGTCGCTGCAATTATACTTGCTCGAAAGAAAACGTGACAGCCGTTGCGAATCCGGCTCCTCCTCCGGCTTCTTCATTCAGTCAGCTGACCAAGCCACAAAAGGAATTGGTGCTCTTCCTTTCTTCACTATTGCTTCTGGTAGGGTTTATATTGTAGCTGCTTCAGTGAATGAGACGTCATGATATTTATCTCTCTTCCTTTTAATTTGAGGTAATTTAGACCCACACTTGGTGGATGTCTTAAATTTTTGTATATGGACAAAAACCTTTATTTTATGGAAAGTAGGAAGTGGCTACTCGGCTGTTTTTCATACTTTCTTTAATATGGACAAAACCTTTATTTTTTGGAGAACCTTGCAGGTTCACTGTACACTGGAAAATATTTGCAACTTGCATCACATAATAAAAATAACAATCTCTAAAAGAGAGATTAGATTTAATTTATAAAAAATATTAATGATAATAAATTGCATAAAGTTTCGTTGAAGAAATATGATACACATAATATGGATCCTCATTCCTTACAATTAAACGACTATCTTGTAACGAATCCAACATATTCTTGGGTTAACTCCATGCCAAAGTTCTCCGACATTGGATTTTCAAAGGTATATCTCACTGTGAAACAAAGTAAAAACCCCACAAGTTCAAACAGTAAGTATCTTTTAGTGAAAAGTGAGCTCAAGTTGATCAACCTCTTTCGCAACAAGCATGCATACAAAAACCCTAAAAAGTCTACTCAGACGAGCCAGAGATGGTTGCATCAGGTTGCGTCAATGCCATTGATTCATGCTTAATTCCCATTTCATTTGGTCAAGCAAACTTAATTAACATCTGCTCCCAATAACTCCTGTGCCCTTGAGGTGGATGTACTCCCAGTAATTTCTAAGAACCAGCTTCTGGTTGTCTTCTTGGATTTGTACAGACGTGCAAATGCCCGTCTCCTGATGGTATATTCATCTGCTCTCACACTGAATTACTCTATGTCTGCAATACCACAGTTTTCCAAAGAGAAATAACGATTAGCATCAAAGTTCTATTCACTCAAGTTGGTCAGTTAAATTCATATGAAGCTGAAAAACTATTTGAAACCCTATCTTTAGAAGATTATTTAGTAGGACTCAACTTATATCCAAGGGAAATTTTGGATTCTTCCTTTCTGAAGTAAAAATAAAAATGTGAAGGAACTTCAGATTAATTTTCTATGGGGTGGTGGGGTGGTATTTGGAGCATTTCTGTTATCTTTAGCTTGAAGGTGGTGATGAATATTCAAGTGGACCATCCTAGAAACAACTGCTTTTGAGTCGCACAAACATGTGTCTAGCAGTGTAGGCCAAATATGTTCCATGAGAGATAATCACATCTTCCCACAAAATCATGGGAAGTACAAAGACATCATATGGATAATTGGATATGGACCACATGGGCCGTAAAAGAATTTGCAAAATGCAAACAATGAAATATAAATAAATTAGTATTTCTAATAGCATGTATAGGGCAAGCTCATCACTGGGCTAAGATGGATTTATGCAACTTGGATAATATCAATCATGAGGGCGTTCCACAGTGAACTTGCACCCTCAGCAGTTATATCCATTTGCACCCTCACTTTCTCTCTCTCTATCCACCAGCCGAGTTTGAGCTCCGTGAGTGCCCTCATGATAACTCTTTCTTATAAATAATATATGATTGACATGAAGCCTGCAACATTAACATCATTAGTATTTGATTTAAAGATATAAATCAACTAGCCATGCCATCCCATCCAGACCTCAATTGACTTTTTCAATCACATAAAACTCAAAATACTAATGTATGCACTAAAAGTTAAGATTAAGATTGAACTTACATTTCATATAAAAATTGGGTGTTTGTTGCACAAGCGTGGTTGGATCTCTTTTCAGCCTTAAGAATACCCTTTCTTTAACCCTTCATCAGTTTTCTGCATTTTGTATAGAGGATTCTAAGTGAAGCAATGGAACACATTCTAAAACAAGTATTTTGACCTGACAACAACAAGAAGACTGGTACAAAAAGTGAGAGAGAAAAAAAGGAAAACCTTTTATGACGTACTTTTCTTCTAAACGTACAAAACAAACCTGAATCCCAACTAACTAGGACATTATTTTGTCAGCACTAGATGCCAGCAATTCTACTTTACTTGGTTTATATTATTTGATGCCATCATGTAAAATTATAAACTTTTTGGTTCAAATGCCATGTAGAACACACACCGTGTCCACCTGACATCCAAAAAGTTTAAGAACCAAAAAATTCCTCAAAAAAATAGTTGAAAAGCATATAAATCACCTTCTACACAATAAAGTTGGATATAAAAAGTGAGTGTGTTGATTGCTCGAGAGGGAAAAACTAATTTTGAAATCAAGTATCCTACCGTTAATTTGGAGAATAGGAGCAAAGACAAAAGGAGAATCAGATGACTTGCTACTATTTTTCACTTTGATAATTATATGTCACAATCTTATCTTTAAAATGTAAATCTAATTTAGAAATCAAGTATCATAGTATTAAAGGGGAGAAGAGGAACAAAGAGAAAAGGAGAGATGTAGAAGTGTTCATAATGGCTTTTAGTGACCATTTTGACACCGTAATTAACTGCAATGGCCAACATGCAACCATAACGTCCTGAACAGTTGTGAATTTCACTCATAGTGTCAGAGTGATGGAATGGTATTGGCCAATTTTTTAATAGCAGTGGAAAAGAGACTCAATGATTTACTCTCTCCAAGAGGGAATCTGGCAAAAAAGAATTTGAATCTATGCTGCCCCCATATTGTCTCTTCAACTTCAAGTAATACAAAAAAAAATAATAATAATAATTACTTCCGGGAGCAGAATATCCCTTTTCATTTAACTTTAACTAGTTAAAACCAAACAGCAGGAAAATTAAAGCAAGTCTATTTTAATATCCTATGCAAATAATACTGAGCTTTTTAGTTGGCTATAACTGTATAAAGTTCCAAATAACCCAATAAAAATGTATATGCAACTCAAACCCCAAGCAACCCTAACTTCAACTCATTCCAAATTCCAAACAAAACAGAATAAACCCCAGAAATGTGAAATAATCACATCCAACTGCCGAAAATATTAGTTTCTCTTCTTCAAAACAGGATAGTCCTGGGCAAGCATTCCTACTGCATGATTGCATTCAACATCTTTGAACAAACAAGGCAAGGAAAGTAGCTTAATCCAATCTGCTTTTCCAACAATCCTCATAAGCCTCTCAGTTATTGCTCATAAAACACTGCATCAGATTCTTGCTCATTTTATAGAGTAGTTCTTTCGATTCTAACCTTCATCCCAGAGTTTTTTTGTTACAGTTTTTTATTTTCCTGAGGGAATAAAAATGTTCAATTGATTATATAGAAAGAAACCAGAAAATGCTGCAATATTCCTAGACCTTAGATATTTAAGGCTATTTGTCCATATTATAAATTATTTAATCCTTGTATCATTTTGCTTCTGACTCTTCAACGAGTTGTGGTTAGTTCATGAACATATAGTATTTTTTATTCATTTATACGTTTTTTACTTATAGTCACTAAGAGTATAAAATAGAAATTTACATTAGTTGGTTCCTACTTTGTCTAGTTATGCAACTAAAAACATTTTTTTATTGTATTACATAACCATTTTAAAAATTCTTGCCAAGTATGGAAGAAATTGTGATACGGAAGATCACTGTCAGAGAAAATATCTATATTATTATGTATGATTAAATTTAAACAATAACATAGCATGATGTCCAAAGATGCATACCACCATAACTATCAAATTGCTGCTAATGACTACTTGTACAGAAACAATATAAAACAAATAATGGAGTCTATTGAAGACAACAAAAGACAGGAAAAAGATTACCATGGTTTTGGGTCGATGAGGTAAGTGGGTCATAGGATCCCATCATCCGAGGCCATGCAAAAGAAAGCCAAAAGCTTTTGTCCACAACAATTCCATCAAAGCATCACAGACAAAATCAAGCTATGTGTTCCCATTGTTAGGTTTACCCACAAGACATTTCTCAATTGCTTCATCACAAAGCTCAAGAGTTATATCCATGTTCCCTTCTTCATAGTTCATATCAACAAAAATGTTATATAATTCTGCATCTGCAACCAGGCCTTCTCTCCTCATTTCTTCAAACAATTCCCTTGCCTCCAAAAATTTCTTCCTCTTAAAGAATCCCTTAATTAATGCATTATAAGAAGAAACTGTGAGATTAATTCCCTTCTCAACCATTTCTCGGTGCAAAAACAATGCCTCCTTCATATTCCTTGCTTTACTATGTCCTTTTATAAGTATGTTATAGGTGTTGCTATTGGGCATCACCCCTCGAGCACACATCCCCCTATATATTTCAGTTGCAGAACGCATATTCCTTTTAATGCAGTAGTGCTTCATGAGAGAATTGTATGTGGCAGTATTGGGCATAATACCCTTCTCCAACATCCAATTCAGTAACCTTTCACCGTCTTCTAGCATCCCTGACATACAGAATCCATTCATCAGTACACTGAATGTAACAACCGTGGGTTGAAGCCCTCTGTCCAGCATCTCCTGAAGGAGTTCATGAGCCTTAACCATTTCTCCTGATTTACAATAAGCATCCATTAGAGTAGTATAAGTAATAGTATCGGGATGGAATCCTGCTACATCCATGTCTTCCATTAGCTTTATTGCCTGTGGTATATTTCCAACTTTACAGAAACCATTAACAAGTGAGTTGTAAGTGCAAATATTCAACTCAAGACCCTTTCTGCACATCTCATGAAGAAGTTCGTTTGCTGTATCTACCTCCCCAAGTTTGCAGAGCCCATCTGCTAATGCAGTGTAAGTGACAACATTTGGAGTCAGCCCCATTTGAACCATCTGGTTGTGAAGCAAGAAGCCTTTTTTCATCTCACCTGCCTTGCAGTAACCATCGATCAGTGCTGTATAAGTAACTTCATCTGGTTGCAATCCTTTATCTAGCATTTCATGGAAAAGTTTATCTGCTTCCACCATCTTTCCATTTTGACAAAGCCCACAAATAACAGCAGTATATGTTATGAAATCAGGAATTATTTTCTGATTCGGCATTTCATCAAACAGATTATATGCAGCTGAAACATTCCCAACTTTGCAGAAACCATTGATGAGCGTTGTGTAGATCACATTATCTGGGGCTATTCCCTGTCTCATCATCTCCCTACGTATCCTCTCTGCATCCAAAACCATTCCAGTCTTACAGAGAAGAAGGATAATGCTGTTGAATGTAAATGGGTTTGGCTTCAATCCCTTCATTTGCATTTCTTCTACAAGCTTCAATACAGTTTGAAGCTCCCCAGTATGACAATATCCGTCAATCACAGTGCTGTAACTTATAACATCAGGCATACATCCCCTGAACTCCATTTGCAGGAGAAAGTTATGAGCTTCTTTTACTTTCCCTAATCGACAAAGTGAGTTGATCATAATATTATGTGATGCAGTGTTCCAACAAACACCCACTTCACTAAATTCACTGAAAATTTTTAGTATCATCTCAAGCCCATCAGAATTGTTTGATAGACGTGAAAGAAAAAAATTACACGAATCAACAGATATAATCAACCCGTAATTCAACATCTTATCAAAAAAATTCCTTGCTTCATCAAGCAACCCAACTTCAACAAGGACTTGGAAGAAAATATCAAAGACACAAGGATTAGAACCCCAATCCTTATAAGTATATATCAACCTTTCAACAAAATGAGCAAATGAAAGACTAACATCTAGATTGGATTTCATCCAAAAATTGTGAATAAGACTGTGTGCCATCTTTGGATCCTTTGCAGCAACGGCAATTTGAATGACAATGCAACGGGCTTCTAGTGACGGGTCCCTGCGTAGGCACGCCCAGTCGAAGAAATCCAAAACTAGTCTGTAATCATTCTTTATGTTCATGAGAACCCAAATCAGGTGGTCAGGCCTGAATTTCAATTCATAGGGTTTCAGAATGCGGCGGATGGGCTCAGAGCGTCGTTGCTTAATGGCAGTGGAGATGTGATGGATGAGTTCAGAGTCTCTAATGGTGGGTTTCTTTGGTGAATAATCAGGAAAAGGTCTGGTACTAGTTGAGCTTAAGGATGATAGTCTTTGGACCAAACAACCTCTAGAGAATAAGACAAATGGGAGAGGATTCTGAGAAGAACGCACGCGATGCTGAGAAGAGAATATTTCATAAAGATGGCCTGAGAAGGCAATGGCACAACACTTCATCTCTATGAGAGGGACCCATCAAATAGAATTTGAGTCGGTGTTTGACAATGCAGTGGCTCTCTGCCATGTAGAAGAACCAAAGCAAAGAGGCCTCTTCATCAGTCCACCTGTATAAGTAACAATTGTGTCATACTTGGATTTGTGCACATATCAGAAAGAGTAGATTATATCATATAGCCCCTCCATCCCAATTTATTAGTCCTTTTCGGGATTTTAACTTTTTAAGGAGACATGTTTGAAATTGCCAAGTAACCCTCTGAAGTTTATATATATATATATAATCAAGTTGGAAAAATCTTCAAAACTTAATAAATTATTTAAGGAAAGATGCAGTTACCTGATTTTGAGGGACAACCAAAAAGAGGGACTAATAAATTGGGACGTAGGGAGTAGCAAATATATTACAAAACAATAAACAATATCCTCTCTCTCTCTAACTAGATTTAGTTAAAGTCATCAATACATTTCAATATCAACCTTTACTCATTCACTAATAAACTCACTCGTGCATTTTGCATGATTATTCAATTCATGAAGTAATATAATTACATATAGCAAAGAATTGGCCAGAGAATCCTAAGAAGATGGAGGAACACGAGTTGCCGAGATCAAGAAGAAAATAATGATAAGGAACCAACAATATTCTCTTCTTAAAAAACATATATCCTCCACACTTAATCAACATTTGATAAATTCCTTAGTAATTATTAGTTATTGATGGCAGTTTACTCCATTAGCTAGTACTCGTTCGGCTATTCAGATGGTGACCAATATTTTTTAGGTATAAGTTACACATTTTATGTGGATCTAGCATTCAACAGTATAGAACATTTCATAAGAGATGTTAAAGAGGGCTAGTTGATCAGTCATATAAATGCTAATGGGGCAATAATGTTTCTCATAGTGGTTCACCATCATATTTTCGTGGTCTCTACTATTAGCAGAACAATCTGACTTCAGTCTTTCTCATTGTCTCTCTCATATTTTCCATGTTCTATCAGGACTTGAAGCATGCACTTCTATGGCTCTACCTATGGGGTGATAGGAGATAGCACTCAAGCCAACAAGTGATGGTATTGCCAATAATGAACCAATTTTGGCCACAAAAACTCTTGAAAAGCCAAATCATAGCAGTGCATTTCCTTTTTCATTAGGTTTTACAATTATGACTAGTTGTTGGTGGATGACAATAACAAACTTCCATGAAAATGTGCCTTTATTTATGTAATTGCTAAAAATAATGAGAATATGTAGCATGAGTATAAGTTCCCGTAAAATGAGATGCATATCGTGCAGTCTATTAACCAACATATGATGTATATCTAACTTGTCCCACCGGCCAAATGGTTCTATACTTATATATGATATACAATTATTTATAATGTGAAACATGCTTGTCTTCAATTTCTCAAGTTCAATCAGAAATGATGATGAATTATTCTATGAAGGAAAAAAAACAATTAAACACAATTGAATAAAAGAAATACTGAGTTCTTCATCAGTAAGAGAAACATATAAATATTGAACTCCATGAAAATATTTTCTTTCAGGCATTCTACCAAACAATTATTGAGCAACCAACAACAACCCAAAGCATTGAACACTAAAGACCAAACTGCCTAAAAAGAACTAGCTTTTGGTGAAAACCCAACTCCAGAATCATATTAGATTGGTCTTTCCATCATCTATTCAAAGTGAACCCAGATACTGTAATGCTAAGAAATCTTCCGAAAGCAGAACCCATTGTTAATTAGAAAAATAAAAAATAAAAATCATGAAATCCAAACAAATAATGGCCTGCCCTGAGATTGAAAAAATCTCGAGAGGCCCTAGGCGAACTTTAATGTGAGGCCCTTTATACATAAAGTTTCACATGCACAAAAATAAATGTCTATTTTTTGAATCCTTAAGAAAATTTTCAAGTTTAGCATCTCTTGGAGGAACTCTTTCAACTAATAATTCTCTCATTTTTTTATCAATATTTTTCCAATTTCCTAGATCATTAATGTTCAAAGGAAGATTATCATTCTCATTCATATATTCTTCATTTACCAAATCTTCAGGTCCATTCACATTTTCTTCATTTTGATTCTCATTCTTATCTTCATTCATTAAATCTTCATGTTCATTAAGATTTTCTTCATTCCTATGTTCTTCCTTCACCAAATCTTCAACTAAACTCTCTGTTTGTGTATTGTTCCTAAAAAGCTTATGAATAGCGTCTTTTTGAGATTAAATCAATTTTTCTTCTCTCTCTCTCTCTCTCTTTTTTCTTTTTTTTTTCCCCCCTTTTTCATGCCCAGATTCAAATTTTCTTGTAGACATAAATGACAACAAA
>JAOTQH010216766.1:0-14331 GCA_025631255.1 Cornus kousa
TTCATCAACACTTAGAATATTTTTGGGTTTTTCCTTTTAATAATGCTTGATCCCCGTTCATGGTGCTTGATCCTTGACTTGTGGGTCTCGGCTAGAGCTTTTGGTACCTAAAGCTCGAGCTTTAGGTACGGGGCTCGAGCTTTCAAGAACAGGGCTCGAGCCCATGTGATTTTGACCTATTTAGAGTGCGAATTTGGAGATGGCTATTAGAGACAAAATTATCGAGCTTTGAGTCTTCTTTTCAGAGCCGCTAAGTTTGCTCAATTTGGAGTTTTGAATGAAATGTTATGCCCAAAATACTGAAGTAGGTCCAAAATTCTCATCATTTTTACTCCAAGCTTGCTTCACATGACCGGCAACGGCTATGTAAGCTTTAATATCAGTCTTTTCATCATAAAATCACAGTTTTAACTTGTTATTTTAGAAAGTACCTTCAAACACAAAATAAATATAAATCAGTCTAAAACTGGATAGAAGTATTACTTAAAGTCTTAACATAAGTATATTTAGGGATTTAGCACTCATCAATGATCTCCATTCTTATATCCGGTAGGGCTCCACCAGATACCGTCCAATAAGAATGGGGTGAGTATAGTTTATGAATAGTTACATCTAAGATAAGGTAATAACAATTCAAAAACTATTATAACTTTAAAATCCAAAATATAATATATATATTAAAAATATCCAGAGTTAAAACAATCAAACCATAATACTTAGATCGGGTTACATCAGTCCCATAAGAGAGGAATTAGTTACTCATGATGATGCAGAATATCATCTGTGTTGTTGTCGTCTTCATCATCACGGACGGCACTTCTCTTCTCAGGATCTTCACCTTTTAAGGTTATGGAAACCCTAAAAGCCGCCACCACAATATCAACCTTCTCAATAATACAAGAAAAAGGGACCTCTTTTATCAAGGCATGTGCCTCCTTTTATAGAAGAAATAAGGGTTTGGTGGGCTTTTAGGTCTTCTAGCCCATATGGACAGAAATACAACTTGGAAAAAGAATAATCCCCGTAACTTTAAATCCAATCTGTCCTGGAAGGCTCTAGCTTAAGAAGTGGAGCTCAAGCTATGGGGCTCAGGCTCGAGCTTTAGGAACAAAGCTCGAGCTTTCTTGAATTATTGCTCGAGCTTCAAAAGATGGTGCTCGATCTTCACTTGTGTACTTCGTCAAATTTCTTCAACTATTTTTCGATGTGTCTTTTCCATCATCACTTAGAATATTTTAGGGTTTTCTTCTTTTAACATTGCTCGATCCAGGCTTCATAGGGATCAAGCTTTAGGTACCAAGCTCGAGCTTTTGGTACTCAAGCCTCGAGCCTTGAATGATAGTGCCTGATCCTTGATGTCTGGCAAGAGGCCCTGGGAGCTTGGTTTTCCTTTAAAATTAACTCTTCAAATTCTGATGCCTCATGCTCGAGCTTGAGAGCCAAGGCTTGAGCACCCTGGGGTAAGGCTCAAGCACTACTGAGTTGGGCTCGAGCTCTGGAGGTACAAGGCTCGAGCTTTAATACCTTATTGATTTTCTTCTTTTTCTTCTTACAAGACTTGAGCCTTAGAACTTAGGCTCGAGCTTTGGTACTTGAATTCTTCCAAACTTCACCACTTAGGGTCTCGACTTGCTTTGAATGACCGACAATGACTCTATAAGCTTTGATATCAGTCTTTTCATCATAAAGTCCCAATTTTAACTATTTCTCTGGGAAAGTACCCATAAACACATAATAACCATAAATCAATCTAACAATAGATAGAAGTCTTACTTTAGGTCTTAACATATGTATATTTAGGGGCTCAAATATGCAATATTCAGCGCTCATCAACAATATGTGATTGATAAAATCCCTCCTCCAAGTGGACCTACTCAAGAGCATTTCCAAGCAATCACCACGCTCAGAAGTGGATGAATTGTTGATAACAAGGTAGATGGAAGAAGTAATGAAGAAGTTCTTCCTCCTAAAAATCCAAATTTTAGTTTCTTAAATCCAAATGTCACTTCCAAAAATCCAAATTCTAGCCCAGAAAATTTTAATATTTTAACCCCAAATGTGGAGACATCTTATGAGCCCAAAGCTCCTTATCCTCAACGTCTCAAAGATCTACACATTTTGGGAACAAGGGCAGGAAAATTTAGGACATGTTGGAGGTCCTTAAACAAGTAAACATCAACCTCCCTCTCATAGATGCCATCAAGCAAATCCCTCCCTATACCAAATTTCTCAAGGACATGAACCCAAAAACACATTTCCAAGAGCCATACTCTAAAGAAGGTGAGGTTAACTGAGTAAGTAAGTGCTATCATTTAGCATAACACTCCCCGAAAGTATAAGGATCCGGGTGCCCTGACAATCTCATGTGTCATTGGAGACAACGAGATAGAAAATGCCCTCCTTAACTTGGGGGCGATTGTAAGCCTGATTCCTTACTTAATTTACCTACAACTAAGATTAGGAGAGCTTAAACCAACCACCATGGTCTTACAACTTGTAGACAAATTAGTTAAATAACCACGGGGTATTCTTGAGGATGTGATCATAAAAGTGGACAAGTCTACTTTCTGGTAGACCTCTTGGTTCTTGATAAGGAACCAGTCCATGAACTAAAGAGACATATTCCTGTAATCCTTGGTAGGCCTTTCTTAGCTATGACTAATGCTTCCATAGATTGCCGAACCGGGGTAATGGGTATCTTTTTTGGAAACATGCAAGTAAAACTCAACATCTTCCATACCACTCAACATCCTTCGGATATGGATGAATGTTTCCTTCTTGATGAAGTAGTTGAATAGTCTCTCCCCTTCATTCTAAGAAAAGACCCTCTTGAGGCATGCATAGCTCACTTTGAATTTAAAAACTTTGATATTGATCAATCTATTTAAGAAGTTAATTATTTTCTTAAAGCCAATGCTACCATGGACTTTCCCTCTTGGAAAGTACCAAAAGAACCTCTTCCTCAAATTTCTAGCTCTCCTCATGTTCCTTCACTAATATCTCCACCCTAACTTCAGTTAAAGTCACTTCTGGCCAATCTTAAGTATGTTTTTCTTGGTTTAAACAAAACCCTTCCGGTCATTATTGCATCAGACCTTACATAAGACTAAGAAAACAGCCTCTTAGCGGTGCTGTAAGAGCATAAAGAAGATATTGGATGGGCAGTGGCTGATTTAAAAGGGATTGACTTCTTTATTTGTATACACCACATTCATTTAGAGGACGACACTAAAACTTCCCGTGAAGGGTAGCATCAGTTGAACCCAAACATAAAGGAGGTGGTGCTCAAGGAAGTCATTAAGCTATTAGATGCGAGAATCATTTACCTCATCTCGGATAGCAAGTGGCTTAGTCCCACACAAGTGGTTCCAAATAAATCCGGACTCACCGTTGTTAAAAATTCAGCGGGAGAACTCGCGCCACAACACACCACCATCGAGTGGCGTGTGTGCAGTGACTACCGAAAGTTGAACTCTACCACTAGGAAATTTTCTACTTCCATTCATTGATCAAATCCTAGAATGGCTAGCTGACTAAAGCTTTTACTATTTCCTTGAGGGTTATTCCGACTATAACCAAGTGGCTATTGATCCCCAAGATCAAAAAAGACCACCTTCACATGTCATTTCGGCACATGTGCATATAGACGCATACCCTTTAGTTTATGCAATGCACCGGTTACTTTTTAATAGTGTATGATGTCTATCTTTTCAGACATGGTGAAAAAAAAATTTGGAGGTATTCATGGAGGATTTTTCTATCTTTGGATCCTCATTCCAAAGTTGTCTTCATAATCTCTCTCGTGTACTTCAAAGATGCAAAGCGACAAATCTCATCCTAAGTTGGGAAAAGAGCCATTTTATGGTTCGTGAAGGCATTGTCCTAGGCCATATTATCTCCGCAAGGGACATTGAAATGGACAAAGCAAAGGTCGGATTAATCTCTAATCTTCCACCTCCAAACTCGGTAAAGCAAATTCGATATTTTCTTGGCTATACTGGTTTTATTAGCGTTTCATCAAAGACTTTAATAAGATTACTCAGACTCTACGCCAACGTCTTTCCAAAGACACTCTATTTCAATTTGATGAAACTTGCCTAAAGGCCTTTGAAATACTCCGATCCCTTCTTTCACCTGCCCTAATCATGAAACCACCTAATTGGTGTCTTCCCTTTGAGATCATGTGTGATGCATCCGACTATACATTAGGTGTGGTTTTGGGCCAGCGTGTGGATAAAATCCCACATGCCATTCACTATGCTTGCAAAACCTTTTCGGAAGCTCAATTGAACTATACGACAACTGAAAAAAAGTTGTTAGCTATCGTCTGTGCCTTGGATAAATTTTGATCCTATCATCTTGGATCCAAGGTCATCGTTTTCTCAGACCATGCTACCTTGAGGCACTTGTTGGCTAAAAAGGAAACCAAACCTAGACTGATTCGTTGGCCAAGAGTTTAATTATAAAATTGGGATAAGAAAGGAACAGAAAATGTTATTGTTGACAACCGTTCCCATATTCTTGTTACGGCTTCTTCTGATTTCATTTCTGTTCATGACTCATTCCCAAATGTACAACTCTTTCAAGTATCCCATGAAAAACTTCCTTGGTATGCTGACATTGTTAACTACCTTGTTGTTGGTAAAATTCCTACCAACTGGTCAAACAAGAGAAAGACCGGTTCTTCTCCCAAATTAAAATTTTCTTTTGGGATGATCCAAAGTTGTTCAAATATTACCCAAACCAAATCATCCGAAAATGCATTCCTGAAAATGAGTTCCAAATAGTCCTCAAATTCTGCCACACTCTAAGCATATGGAGGACATTTCAACGCTAAGAAAACTTCCGCCAAAGTCCTTCAAAGCGGATTTTATTGGCCTTTTAATGTCAAGATGCATACAATTTCTGTAAATCTTGTAAGCACTACGAAACACTTAGAGCTATGTCTAAAAGAGACATGATGCCGTTGAACACCATTTTAATTGTTGAAATCTTTGATGTATAGGGAATCGACTTCATGGGTCCGTTTTCACCCTCTCATGGCTATTAGTACATTCTTGTGGTAGTGGATTACGTGTCCAAATGGATTGAGGCTAAGGAAATTCGTTCAAACGAACATTTTCAGCCGGTTTGGTACTCCTAGAGCACTCATTAGTGATGAAGGATCTCATTTTTGCAATTATTATTGAAAATCAGTCATTTTCAAGTACTCTATCACTCACATGGTCGCCACACCTTACCATCCTTAAACTAGTGGTTAAGTGGAGGTATCAAATTGGGAAATCAAGAATATTCTTGAAAAAATGATTCGACTGGATCGCAAAGATTGGTCATTACGACTAAATGATGCGCTTTGGGCTTACCAGACTGCATTTAAGATACCCATTAACATGTCTCAATACCGACTTGTCTTTGGAAAAGCATGTCATCTCCCAGTTGAATTAGAGCACCGCGCTTTTTGTGCCATAAAAAGGTTTAACTTTGATCTAAAGCAAGCCAGCTCTAATAAAAAATTGTAACTTAATGAGCTAGAGGAAATTAGGAATGACTTTTATGAAAGTGCCAAAATTTACAGAGCAAAGACTAAAGCATTTCATGATAAACATACCATCAATAAGTCTTTTGTTGTGGGTCAAAAAGTTTGGCTTTTCAACTCCAGTTTGAGACTCTTTCCCAATAAACTATGTTCACAATGGGATGATCCATTCATTATCTTTTTTATGTTTCCTCATGGTGCGGTTAAACTTCAAAATCCCAAAGAATGGACTCTTTTCAAAGTCAATGGACAAAGGCTCAAGCCTTACGTTGATGGCATAGTCCCGGTTCAAGATGTGGAGACCGTTCTCTTGACGGACCCAATTTATGAGTACTAATTTCATTCTTGGTTCATGTAGCAATCAACATTATATTTAGCACTCTTTAGAAGCAACACTTTCTATTCAAAGATTCCTCATTTCTTTATTGCCTTGACCAAAATTTGAAAAATAACCAAGTATGACCCCAAAATTTGCACTTTTTTGGAATCATCTCGATTTCCGTTCAAATGGTCATTATGGGTTTCTCTAGTCATATTAAGGTCTCGATAGCAACTTCAAGATTTTTTGGGCTCATCCCAGGCATTTTCTACAAAATATCCAAATTCACGAGAATTCGGACCTTAAAAATAAGATTTCATGATAAGGCTCTGATTTTCATTCCAATAATTGTCTTAGGGGTCTAAGGCCTAAGGGAGCTTAAGTTTGTAATTAAGAAATTTTCTCGGCTCATTCCAGCCTCCATTTGGCCAATTTAAAATTCCAGCCTGCTACCATTTTAGCGGGCCCTCGTAAAATCTAGCATGCACCCGCCAAGTGCCATAACCCCCACTCCTCTACGCGCAAGGTTTGCACCACACACAGTTTTAACAGCCTGCATGTGCCTGCAACTCTTTGTGTCCAGATGCCAAAGCCTGAGTCTAGAATTTTTCCAACTTCCTATTTCATTTTATCTTCTTTTCTTATTTTCCTCTACGTCTCTACCACTCTAAACCCCAGCTTCCCCAATCTTTTGCCCTTCTCTTTCTTTTTGTTCTTTTTCCCTTCATCTCTCCATTATTCTTCTCTCCCAAATCCATCTCACCCTTTCATCATCTCTTCTTCTCCGGGAGCATAAGGTTTGGGTCTCCATTTTTGGGTAAGTTGTTTCCACTCTCTTCATTCTGTCATTTTGTTTTTGTTAAATGGATATTGAGATCATAAGTTAAGGTGTTATGCATTGTATTAGGGATTCATTTATGTCATTTATAAGACAAAAAATTTGGGTTTTAAACCTTCCCACCACTGTTCTGCCCTCTATTTTTTTGTTGTGCACACCAGGTGTTTGTGAAAAAGCCTGAACCAATTCTCATCCTCTAAATGGCTCCCAAAACAAGTTATAAGCATGCTCATTCTTCTATAGAGGTTCCTACCCTAGATTGGTCTGACTAGCCAATTGAATTTGATGCTAAATTTGTCATTAAACATTAATTCAAGGACAATCATAAGACGGCTTAGTCGGTAAAAAATTTGAAGGATTGTGGCCTCAGTGCCTTGTTTAAACCTTGCACTCATGCATTTGTGCTTCACCTGGTCCGGCAATTTTATTAGAATATGTCATATTCGTGTGAGGAGCTGGTTTTGATCAAAACCACCATTGATGGCATACCTATGTTTTCACACTTGATGACATTACCACAGCTTGGGATTGTCCTTTGGCATCCTATTTGGATGAGTTTGATCAACTTATCTATGGCCCTTTTCCCGGGTACAGTGGATTTACCTGACATTATGCATGAAATTTATCACGACAATTTCACTAATGCTTGTAACACTAGCACAAACACGTTTAACCTTCCTTATCGGATTTGGTTCCTCGATTCGGTCCTTACCAAAAATGTTTTTCCAGTAGGCAAGCACTCAAAATGTAAAGGTGTGTTTCTTAATGCCCTTTATGCTACAGAAAAAGGAAATTAGCTTTGTGTCCCGCAACTCATTTGGGATCATCTTCTTAAGCTCTATAACAATCTAATTGTTGTGCAGCAGGATAATGCCTTAATGTGGTCATTCCCTTTTTCCTTTCTTGATTACTCAACTAATCATAAACAAAGGTTTTAAGGTTCTTTGCCTTGATGAGAGAGTTAAGAAGTTTTTCCATATGACCTTTCTGAATGGAAAAAAAGTACTTCACAACTAAAGCGGGCTCGCTAGTTGTGTATTAGAAATGCTATGAATTGGGGGGATGCTGTTATTCCTATTGTTGCTGAGGACGAGGCCCCTACACCTGTTGCTCCACTGCCACCTACCGTGATGCGGGCGGATTATGACTCTCTTAGCACTCGTCTTAACACCCTTTAGCTTAGAGCTGACACCATTGAGGGCACCCTTACGGACTTCTTAAGGGAGCCATAGAGGGACAACAAGTCTTGTAGGCAATGATTCAGTCTTTGATTAATCGTGCACCCAGAGGAGACGGTCCATCATCCTTTACTCTAACGGAGGATTGAGTTTCCTTTTTGCTGTTGTTATTTACTTTTTAGTTCTGCATTTTGCTACTCTTTTGGGGTTGCGTTAGGCATTATTTGTGGATTGTTGTTTTTAGAAGTTGGCTACACTTTTTATTGTGCAAAATTACTATTTTGAAATTGTTTTATTGTTCCAGTCGAACTTTTGTTTTAACAAATAACTATTTATTTCTTTATTTTTCTTGTGTTTTCCTAATGAGACCTATGCTGCCATTTGTATATAAGTTTATTTGATAGGTTCCCATAACCAAGTTTAAGGGAGGTATTTTTGGACTTCACGTCGAGGCATGTAATCATGATCGCCATTGTCGTACCTTTACTACTTGGTATTATTGTTTTTTTTACCCTCTATGCCCTTATTTTGTTTTACTTGTCTTCACAGATTGAGGCCAATGTGTTATTTAAGTTTGGGGGTATATTTGTGTGTTTTACATTGCTTATTGTGTTACACTGATCAATTTAATTTCTGAAAAAATTTGAAAAACTGAAAAATTTGAAAAATTGACAAAAATGAAAAATGGAAGCAATGATTTTGTAGCTTTGGAACGTGTTGGATATTGAAGCATGTGTTGAATACTTTTTGTATATTTGTAAAGGATGGTTATGAAATGATTAAAAGCTAAAATGGACTTATGGATTCAAAATGGTTTGTATAGTGCTTCAAATGGACGATCTTTGAGTATCATTTTCTAGTATACTTCACACTTCACATATGCACGTCGGAAACTTATTTGTGAGGCATGCACCCCAATTTACCTTGCATTATGTAAAAGTTGATTTGAGTTGATAATTCTAATGAATGGATATCTTTGGCATGATACATATATATATAATTAAAATTATAAATTAAAAAAAAAACACAAAACAAAAATAAAAGATTTTGATGGTCTATTTGGATTCGTAGCCTAACTAACTCTAGTTATTAAGCCCTTTGGTGTGTCTTGACACTTACAGCCTAAGACCATTTGGTTTGGGAGTCGTTGGCCTAACGTCTGCTACATGGGTTAGTTAGAAAGCTTAAGGGACTTAGACATTAAACGGTCATTATTATGAAAAAATAAAAAATAAAAAATAAAAAAAATTGATGGTTTATTTGAAGTTTGTAGCCTAACTAACTCAAGTTCTTAAGCCCTTTGGAGTGTCTTAACACTTAGCGCCTTAAAACCATTTGGTTTGGGAGTCGTTGGCCTACCGCATGTTACATGGGTTAGCTAAAAAGCTTAAGGGACTTAGACATTGCACAACTATTAAATAAAATAATAATAATAATAAACTGTCAATTCATGTTAATGAATAAATTCATGCCTTAGGGACTTCATTTCAAAGGAAGAAGGAAGATTCAATGATTTGAAAATTTGATTTTTTTGAAATTGAAAAAGAGGGTAAAGTTGCACATTGAAAATCCGGTTCACTTTGAATGAAATTAGAGATGGCTTCTATTATAGATATGCATTTGAAGTAAATATATAGACTATGATGATGATGTATGAAAATTAAAAGTTGAATAACCATTTTGTTCTATCAATGCTTCATATACTTAAGGTCATCTTCATAATGATTTTTTCTCCAATGTTATCTATGATCCAAGGTAATAAATGACCTTTAAAAATTTTGATGTTTGTAAGTAACATTTTTGTTAAACCCTCATGAGACTTCACTCGTCCTCTAGGGATGCCTAGGGGTTTAAAAGGCTTATTTCATGTGCTAAATGCAACTGTCTCTCTCACGAAAGAGGAGAAAAGTTGTCATTGCATTTTTATTTTGTTTTGCTAAAGGACTAGCAAAATGTAAGTTTAGGGGTGTGATAAGCACCGAATATTGCATATTTAAGCACCCTTAATTGCATTAGTTAGGTCAATTATTTGGTTTTATTGGATAAATTATCTTCATTTGTGTGTTTTTATGCATTTTCAGGTTAATTCTCCAAAAATAACTAAAAATAAGGATCTGTGGGCTTTTGAAGAACAAAAGTCATTTAGGACTTATTGGACAAAGATTTAAAATGAAAGATGGCCCAATATATCATGGACACATTCAGTATTACAAAGAAGAAGAAAAATGGACTTATTGGACCAAGCCCAAAACAAAGCAAATAAGGTGAAATTAGGCCCAAAAATAGTGCTGCAAGCGCCTTCCAATTCCATGCACAAATTTGGCGAGCGGATGCGAAGAAGAAAATGAAGCTAGCAATTGCAAGAATCAAAAGAATTTCATTCCAGTAGCAAACTATTTTTGAGGGCGGACGCTAAGAACTGCAGGCGCCCGCCTGATGCCACCACTGTACGCTGACATCCTTCAATGCACGTACAAGGGGGCTCCTTGACAAGCCGCGGGTGGACACCAAAAGCTGTGGGCGCCCGCCAACTTGCAGACATCATAAGCTGTCACACTATCTCTTGTTCAGATTTTCTTCCCTTAAATTAGGGAATGACGTTCACATCTTTTAGGGGACCAAGGCCACAAAATAGGAGATTTATTTGACCACTTTAGGTACATAATTCATAGGATGATGAATGTAATTATTATTAGAATTATCTAGAAAAAAATGGGAGAGAGAAATATTTAGGGTTTTTGGCTGAGTTTTTTTGCTAAAGGGGGCTGCGACCATGGGGTTGGAGTGGAAGACTTCTTCTTCTTCAAACCTTGCAGCTGTTGCCATGTCCATAAGAAACTAACTCCGTTCCTATGGAGTTGATGTAGCCCATTCCAAGTAGATATGTTTTAATTGTATTTCAATTTAGGGATTTAATATATATATATATATATAACAAGTTGCATAATCTAGAGAATTACATGTGTTGTAATTAGATTTCATTCAAATAAATGATTAAGTTGAATTGTCTATCTTGTCTTAGAATTCATTTCTTCATGATTATATTTCTTACATCTTTATAGTGAGAATGAAGATAAGATTATGCAATGGTTTTGTTGGCATGTGGTATGAAGATTTTGATAGTCCATGACTTTAGAAAGCCTTTGATGGATTATGACTTAGTCTTTGACTTCATGTGCATTTACCATACATGTTAAGGGTTTGATAGTCCATGACTTAGGGAAAGATGTTACATACTATACCCTAGTTTAGGCAGATGAATCATACCAACCTTTAATGGATTATGTTTAACTCTTAAATGTATGATCTTCTAGAAGATATTGTGGTTAGCATGCATTTCTACATATCATGGTTGTATACATAGTTAGTTCCCCAAGTTGATTCCAATTAGACATATTTATCAGGTTCGTGGTGATGTTAATTCCATAGCCTTCTCTCTATAAGTTTAATCCATTTGAATTCGTTATATTTACGGTTTTTATGCAATTTAAATTCATAACTCTAAGTGACAAACAAATCAAACCATCATATTTTTTATCAAACTTCAAATGATTTTACAACTTTGGTTATCATAAATTAGAAATCCTTGTGGTTCAAAAAACCCCTTATAATAGCCGAATTCTACATTGATTTGTGCTATTGCAATTGGTGATTTTAATTGGTAAACAAATTGCACACATCACTGGCTGCTTGCCTTAACTTGATGACTAGATCATTGACATAGTCCTCGAGATTGTGATGGAGCAAATCGTGGAAAATGGCAGGCATTGCTCTTTGGTAAGTGGCCCATGTGTTCTTTAGACCAAAAAGCATAATAATGTAGTGAAAATTGCCAAAGGGGTTAGAAAGGCTGTCTTCTCTGTGTCACCTTCAGCCTTGCGAATCTGATTGTAGCCACTATAGCCTTCCATAAAGGAGAACATCTTATTACCAGCTATGCCATTGACCACGGTGTCGATGATAGGTAAGGGGAAATCGTCCTTGGGGCATACCTTGTTAAGATCCCAAAAATCGACACACACCCATATCTGGCCATTCTTTTTCTAAATCGATACAATATTGGTCAGCCAAATGGGGTAGATGATGGGTTTGATGAAGCTAGCTTCCAACAACTTTTTGACCTCATCCTTGATATGGAGCTTAAGCTTTGGTTTGAATGTGTGTGCACCCTATTTGACTTAGCGGGCACTAGGCATGACATTAAGATGGTGTGAAACAAAAGAGCGATGAAAGCTTTGTATTTCACTATATGTCTAGGCGAAGATGTCACAAAATTCCTACAAGACGAAGATGAGTTGATAGCGATCCTAGAGGCTGAGTGAACTGGTGAAAAAAGTTGTACGAGATTACTCATTGGGATAGGCTAGATTGACCTCAATAAGATCAAGTGGAGGTGTCTTCTAGACAATCTGAGGTTGGTACTCTGGGGGCCAATAGAATGAATTTCTGCTGACCTCGTTCACCGTAATAAATGGTAGATGATCCGGTTATTAAGGAGATAGACACGCTTGCATTCGCGTGGGGCATCGCTAGTCTGAAATTGAGAAAGTTGTGGAAAGATACCTTTCTGGACGTTAGCCCAAGTTGGTAAAGGGGTACTGATGATAGTGGCTTCGCAGCCCTGCTCATACTCATCCAGCTCATAAAAGAATAAGGCATTGGTGTAGTAGGCCTCGAAGGTGGCAAAAGGGTGATTCAAGTATTGCACTATGACAACCTTATTATTCCAGATGCCCTTGAAGCATTAGTGGTAAGTGGATGGCATGATTCCAAAATGGTGCATCCATGCGCACCCTAATAAGATGTGATAGGAGGTGTCGCTGTCAATGACATAAACCTTAGTGGAGCCTTGGAACTTGTTAACGGTGGTATGTCCTTTACCTTGCGCTCAAAATGATGTAAAAAATATGAGTGTGAGAAGTAGCCACCACATTTAAAATTTATAAAAATCACTTAACACTATACTATGTAGTATGAGTAAAAAGGGATCCTCCCAACGGATTTACAAGATACTACAGAATCAAAATCGGATTAGTAGGTCGAATGATCAAAGTGAGTGGTTTGTTGGTTGAATTAAGCTATGATTAATTAAAAACAATGCAATGTAAAACAAACTAAAGTAAGTGAGGTGTAGAGAATGTGAGAGAGGGTCTTGGGATATAGAGTTCACCACTAGATTTTACCCTACTATGCATCTAATACTTGTTAATTTAGGGGGATTAAAACTTATAAATCAAGTGTGTGTGCTAGTAATTGTAATACTAACCATGGATGGCAAAATAAGCATACATTGTCTAATCAACCTAGTGAGTAGCACAACCCATCAAATTAGGCCATTAACCATTCAGTAAACCCACAATTAATACACACATATAAATATAGAGATTTGCACTACTTGCACTCATAAGCATAGACCATCAAACAACAAGAATGGATTGTCTACCTATCTAGGAAATTAAAGCAACTATGCTACAATTACACTAATGACAAGTAAATTAAACTAATTAAACTAATGAGGTAGCACAATCCATCAAGAATTAAGCATAGTCTATCAAATAAAATACAAGAGCAATCAATTAAGTACCATGCATTGACCAACACTAGATCTATTATTTTAATACACATTAACATGAACGAAATGTAAAGAATCAAGTGTAAGCTCATAATCATCCATTCCATCACACATAGACATGTGAACAGGATTAAAAGATTAATTGGAAACATTAAACCATACAAATAATGTAAAAACAAGATTTATATAAACATAAGGTCAATGCAATATTTACAACATAAATCCCCACTAATTATAAAGTATTAAAGTTTAGGAAACAAGCCTAGGGCCATCATTGGACCCAAGAGAATGATCTAGCCACTCATGGTTGAAGTCGCGTCGTTGTCCTACCACCACAAGCGTAAAGAGTATGCATTATGATGAGGGCCAAGTTTTACATTTATAATTTCCACTACTACCTTTCACTAAAAATATAGTTAGGGCAAGTAGGGATCGTCCCAAGGGATTAGTGGGTCGTATTAGGTTATGGAATCAAGGTTAGGGTTAGTAGGTCGAGTGATCAAAAGAGAATTGGTTGGTTAAAGTATGCTAAATGTAGTATAAACTAAAGTAAATAATTGAATGCAATAAAGAGTAAGTAAGAGAGAGAGAAATCTTGAGATTTGGAGATCACCATTAAGCATAGCTTTTCTTCACCCTTAATGAATTATTAATGAGGGAAAAACATGTGTTGTAATATTGGTGTGTGTGTGTTTAGTTGATTGAATTAGCAAAGATGACCAATTAAGCATATATTGTTTAAGCACCATAGTGAAAAGCACAATATATCAAAGTAAGCCATCAATCCTTCCATTAAGCTCATAATCCAAATACATCACAAGGTTAGAGACATATGCTACTTGCATTCAAAAGCATGGAACATCAAATAACAAGCATGGATTGTCCTCC
>JAOTQH010216984.1:0-14330 GCA_025631255.1 Cornus kousa
TCAACAATTTCATGAATTCCCATATCAGGTTTTATGCCCTTTTTACGTGTGTGTATATATATATATATATATATAAAGGTTTTATGCCCTTTTTAACATATGCAAAACCCTCTGTATTTCAGGATAACTTGATTGTAAAGGGTCCTAAGAAATCTCCATTGGTATTGAGAATGCTTGTCTTAACGTTTGCAATGGCCTGTGGTGTTTATATCTGTTCAATCTGTCTAAAGCAAATCAGTACTCACACCAAGGCCAGATTCCCAAATGTTCAAGTGGTCAAGAGGCCGTGTGAGCTACTCAATCTAGAACAATGGGAGAAACCTTATGTACACTACCCGCAACCGAAGACTTTCAGCAGGTAAGGCATTAACCATGGTGCTTCTGAGTCTGGCTTCCATATAGATGTACTGACTTGTGGTTTTGGTGCATAATTAGGGCTGAGTGTGCTTGCAATCCCGTGCGATTTTTTGCCATTTTGTCTACGCAGAGATCCGGTAGTGGATGGTTTGAGACATTATTAAATAGTCACATAAACATTAGCTCCAATGGAGAGATCTTCTCTGTTAAAGTTCGGAGAGCTAATATTTCTACAATTGTCGGAACTTTGGATAAAATCTATAACCTGGACTGGTTAACCAGTGCTTCCAAGAACGAGTGTACTGCTGCAGTTGGCTTGAAATGGATGCTTAATCAGGTTAGTGCTGTCCTGAAAAAATTCAAATTTCTATTTCCCCTATCTTACCATTTAGTTATGCATGAATTTTGTCAGATGGGAGAACATGTCATGAATCTTAATTTTTACTACTGCATTGTTTATATATAGTAGATGTCAATGTCGAATTAATCACTTCTCTTTCTTTTGAGATTTATTTTATTGCTGTGTCTGAACTTACCACTAGCTATTATTTTCAGAGGTATCACCTGCAAAGGAGAGGTGTAGGGTTCAGTTCCTGTTTGAGATATGCGTATTTGTTACTTTATCATATATACAAGGCTTATCTCTTAATTTGATGATGGTACTAATTGCTTGGTACAATGGTAAAATGTTCAGGCTCTTTTGTGTAAGAATTTGATTCCAATCATGAGAGTAGTCGCTTTGATTAATAAATATCAACGTTTAGGTTTGTATAAGTCTGCTCCCAGCATCCTCAGTTAACGGGGACCATACTGGGTAATGACTCTTTGAACTTGATGGTGACTGTCGTTCATTTTTTTTTCTAATAATTCTGTCACCTATCTCACACTAAACCTGACAAGAGAATCCTAGGTATGAGAGTCATTGTTGGTGTTATAAGTGGATCTCAACTAGGCATTTCAATTGTTGTGTTACCTTGTGTAAATAGGGATGGCAATTTCTCCCGACCTGGTGGGTTTCCACCCCGCGCCGTCCCTAATGGAACAGATATGGGTAGCCCTTTTACCTTGCACGGGCGGGTATGGGATTCTAAACAAAACCTAAGTGGGGTTCAGCGTCAGGTAGAATACTGGCCCGCCCTAATTATATATTATTACATAATATCCTTAACCATTCCTTTGTACTCCACACACACACACACACACATATATATAAGGTATTTAACATTTTAACCCTAAATCAAAGTATAAGACCCAGCACCGCCTCACGATCCTCTCCTCACTGCCTCAGCCCTCACCACCACCTCCAACCCCAATCCACCTTGATCTTCGACGATGAAGAGTCTCGGAATTTCTGTATATATATATATATATATATGTTATGTTTGATTACTTATCAAAAATAATACTACTATATGTTATGCATGTCTCAAATTCTTATTTTGTTGGGTGTTGGGTTTTGGGTTGTATTGGTTTGGGGATGTGTTGTACTGTTGTTAGTCTTGCCCAAAGTAATTCTACTTGAGCCCCAAGTAATTGTCTAATAAGGATTTGTATTACTTGTTCACCAAGTTAGGGTGAGGAACTCTCTATAAATAGAAAGGGAGCTGTTTGGAGAAGGCAGAGAAGAAAATATAATGAAGTAGCGAATGAAAAGAGAAGAGAGTGGGTGGGTGCAAAGGGGCACCAAGAGTAGAGGGATGTAACTTCATAGAAATTGGTGAGTGTGGAGTGGGTAGAGATGATGAGTGAGTTGGTAAAACACTGATGACGAGAAGTGGTAGTCCGTGAAAGACATGAGTATCCAACACCATACCCTAAGTAGAGAGTGTGAGTACACAGTTTATTTTTCAAAGTTTCTACTTGTGTAATTTCTCATGAGGCAGTGAGTTTGGAATTTCTTGTCTCCGTGGACGTAGGTTGAGTTCGATCGGTCAAACTGTGTAAAATATTATGTTATTATGTTTGCTTGTTTGTGTCTTGCTTCCATTGTGCCGAACGAAGGGTATAATTCCCAAAAAGTAAGATATTTAACATTTTAACCCTAAATCAAAGTATGAGACCTAATGTTGCCTCACGATCCTCTCTTCACTGCCTCAGCCCTCCCCACCGCCTTCAACCGCAATCCGCTTGATCTTCAACGATGAAGAGGCTTACGATTTCAAATGACCAAAAGACCAACGACCTCCGATGACCAAAGTCCAGTGTTCTGTCTTCGGTAATTATGTATATGTATATATCATACAATGTATTAGATAACCCTTTGATCAGATCAAGAAACCGATCAACTCTTCGTTCAGAAATTTCTCACTTTATATGCATACATGTATAGAGTTTTTACTTTTTATTTTTTTTATACCTATATGTAGATCTATATATAGTGTTTTCCTTTTGTCAAATCTCAAAATATGTATTTCTCTGTCAAAATATGTAAGTAGATTCTTGTTGCAACTGGAAACAAATTGATAAAGATTAAAAAATCTGTATTTTTGTTCAGTTTATCTCTACATTTGTTTGTGAAACGGATTGTGGCGGAGTGGGAATGGGTTCTTTGGTATTTTTTTCAAGAAAGGGATGGGATAGTGCGTAGAATCCCGGGACGGGTTTTTAACGAGGATGTGATGTAGTATTTTGTATCGGGGAGGGGTAGGGTTCAGTCAAACCCGTCCCAAACCTGCCCTATTGCCATCCCTATATGTAAATAAACTGTTTTGAGAATTTAGGGTGATTAGGTAAATGTGAAACGACTTACATTGTTGTTGTGTTTGGGAGCATCGAATTGGCTCCCTGAAATTGGAATTGGAGAAAAATTAGTTAAAACGACTTACATCAGTGTCAAAAAAAGCAAAAGAAAAAGAAAGGTAGGGAAGCTGAGGAGGGAGAAAAGGACAGCCAGAATATGCTAAACAGGGAGGAGGCTAAGGAATGTTCTGGTCTTTATGCCAGGGTCCGTGCTGCTATCTATAGAGCTTAGAGCATATGTTTTGCAGGTGCTATTCCATGTGTAGCAATGTGGTTCCAACACATGTCCCTCTCTCAAGCATATTATGGGGAGACATGGATGTCTCTTTCCTTCCTAAGACTCGCAGGTACCTTCCTCTTTTATCCCATACAAACAAGTCATACTTTTAATCCACCATGCCTTGACAAATCCTCCTTTACGCCTGAGTTATGACGCCTTGCAACTAGCCTTACACCATGATTGTTATTGTTGATGCAAGATTCTGTTGCGACTGAGAACTACGTCGTACTTGAAAAGAAGATAGAAAGTAATTGGAGAGGCATTGGTGTGGTACTAGCCTACGACGATCAAGTTAGTACAAGATTGGGAAAGTAAAGGAAAGGTAAAGGACTTTAGCTAGGGATTTTTTGTTGTACCTTTTCAACTTGACCCGAACCCCCTCTTTATAGAGGCAGGTGGAACCGTGGTAGCATTAAAGTAAGGAAATTATTCCTTTTACTTCTCGAATACGGATGGGTAAATCATTTATTATTTTTATCCCTTCAATTATTGTAACCCATCCGACCTCTTAGCTTTCGTGCCCGTCAAGCTTCCTATTGGGTGAAGATTCTATATCATTTTCCCCCCATTCTTTAATCACATGTCAAATTTAGAGAATGTAAGTTGCTTCCAGTCTCCCCTTAGATTTAACCTGACAGATTAGCTGAATAATGATATAGAGAAACAATACAATTTTTGTTATGCCACAACAATTATATACTTTACTAGTATTTTAATGATATAGATAAACAATACAAATTTTGTTATGCCACAACAATTATATACTTTACTAGTACTTTTTTAAATGTTATGAGCATAGAAGCATTATATTAATATGCAAACATATATATATATATATATATATATATATATAAGTGTATGCGCATGGGTAATAATTTAATTCAGATGGTAAAACAGGAGGCTTCTTTATATATAGTACTTGTTGAATGTAGACGTAAGAGCTACCATAGCTCAACTGGTAAGAGATTTCCTCCTCTGAGCTCAAGGTCAGAGTTCAATTCCAAGGAAGAACTTTATTTTTATTGACAAAATAAAGAGGAAAGGTCTGTGTAATGCCCAACACCAAGAAAGTGGGAATTCCTATGCCGATCATGACGAGGTTCCATAAAAAAGGAAAGGTGACTAGTAAAGTGATGGGATTCCAGAAAAAAAGGAAAGGTGAATATGAAATCTTCACAGGTCTGAGCTTAAAATGGTATGAATTATACTTGATTTCATCTATCATCATTTAGGTACATGCATACACTTTATTCATGTTTATATGATTTTGTTTGCATGGTAAAACCTAAGGGTGTTTAATTTATTTGGTTTGCTAATTTAGGAAAAATGAGTTTTCACAAAAATATATGTGATATATTAATATTAAGATTCTAGAGCTTTCTCTTAAATATACATGACATAAATATACACGGATCTTTCTTGAATTTACATAGAAGGTTTATTTTCCCAGGACCTTAATGGAGTATTCTGATTTGTAGAATGAAGTCCAGAATACTTGAGTCGATTTAATTTAAAAAAAGATAAAAAAAAAAATAGTAAGTTGTCCATCGATCGAACCCTGCATAGCATCGATCGATCGAAACTTCTTAAATGTTAGATCAATGGAACATTCTTTTAAACTAGGGATTTGTTTCCTTAATGAGTTTGCTTGATCTTTTTGTGTGATATTAATGGATCACTTGGGCGTGATGCAAGGGTCTAGCTCGAGACTCTTGAACCACCTATACGAGATTCCTATGAGAGACTTGGAGAATTCCCTGAAGCGTAGCACCTTATCATGACTGTGCTGCCCTAAGGATTCCGTGAAATGTTGCGAGTGCTCGTCTGTGTCACCCTTGTTACTGTCATACTTTGGGAATTTTGGAATAACATACCCTTGAGGATATGGGGTTTGAGCAAGACTCTTTGGGTACGGTGGCTCTGATCATAGGACCAAAGCACGAACTACAAAAGGAGAGTTCTTTATGAAAAAGTCTGTCAACTTTGTCTCAGGGACAAACTTAGGTGAAGGATTGATCAAGGATGTGGTCGTGGTCAGTGTCGGTGGGACTTTAGGCGATGCCTGAGCTTGAGTGGGCGGATAGAGGAGTGGTGGCGCCTGTTTTGATGAATTGACCGGCTGGGTGTGCTCTCTCGAAGGCGTTCTAGCTTTTGTATTTTCTATGATGATAACCTTGAGGATATTCATTTGCTTATTGAGGTAACGGTTGAACTCCAAGAGTCCTTCATTGGAAGTGCTGGTTGGAGGGCTTACAATTTGTGTTCGTAACGCCCTCACAGCGGAGGCGTGAGATGGAGCTTGTGATTGGATTGGAACAGTGCTTTCTCTTTCCATAGAAGGCTCAGAATGATCCGGCTGGACACTTTGCGAATCCATCATCTTGTGTTGATATCCCCAGTGGAGTCGCCAAAATGTAGGGGTTCGTTTCATAACATAATAAAATATAAAAAATGGCAATATCTAAAACACAATATGAAAGATACAAGGAATGAACTTGATGAAGGAGGAGAAGTAGACCGATCAATGAGAGTATTGATGGTGGTAGGGAGATTGTGCTATAATCATGACAGAGTCCCAGCTTGTCCAGCCTTAATGCCTCCTCCTAGAGTGGTATTTACTATTTATAGGCCAAGAACCTTCTGGGTATTACCCAATGGTCTATTGTATGTATTGCCCTTTGCCTCATATCTATATAGATAGGTATAATGGCTCTAGGTACCTAAGAGGTCACTTCTTCTCATTGAGCCATGCAATATGCTACGCCTCTCTTATCTTGAGTATTAAATGCATTTTGTCATTACTTGATAGGCAGCAAGGTTAATACTAATATTGTCAGAGCATTAAATGTGATGTTAAGGTTATTTGTCACAATGCATATCCATTGTCTCATTAATAAGGCTTCTTTGTACTTGCGAAGCATCTTCTGACTTATCATCCACCAATCCAAGATCCTTCAAAGTATCGCAAAGGCGAGTATCCGAGAAGGCCTCACCTTCATTTCGTATTCTACTTGAGCGAGAGTTTGACAACGCTTCGAGGCTTAGCTCTTCAAGGCACCCAAGTTTTGGTGATGCAAGGGTGAGTACTTTGACTTTTCAACATGCCACGTGGCCTTAATGGTCCAAGTATTGTTGACTTTTCAACATGCCATGTTGGCTGGAAATATACGACACCTACAATATTCATGTGCTCCATTATATAGCGATAAGTAGATATATAACGTTTTTATATAGCAAAAAAAAAATCACTACCCCTCGTAGGAGGATAGCAGCAAATAATCTCCTTTGAGCTCCTCTAAACTTGCAAGCATCACTTCTAAGTCTTACTCCCACCGACCCAGCTCCGCTTGCAAGCACTCCACCTGCCCTCGTGCTTCTTCTATGCGCGGTGCTAGCTGGGAGCATCTCAAGCACTTTTCTGCTATAAGCAACCTTCTTTTAACCGCCCACAGGTAGCTCAATCTTTACAAGATCCTCCAGCAGCAGCTCTGCTTCCCCAAAAAGATATCCATTCATTTCCCCTTGTTCAATCATCGCAAATATTTCCAAAATCCTGCCTAGGCCAAGGTAGCCCACTTGGTGAAATAGCACGTGGCGTTGGGCCAAGCATAGGGATACTTCAGGATGATGCGCTAAGGCCTCCTCTAGCAGGCGCACATATGAGCAAGGCATCGCAACACCCATCCATTCTATTTCCTCTGGCGCCTCTGTTTGTGCTATTTCCTCAACACCTTGATGCTCGATATTTGCATCCACCCTTACCTGCACTTGCGTGTCAGCTTGATTCTGGACTTGTTCGCTACTGCTAGGATCTGCAACCAGTCGATGCTCCGAATCACCCCGTCACCGTTTCTAGCTGCAGACTCTGCCTTGCTTATTCTTCAGCAACCACTGACTCTTGAGCATTCTCATACACTTCCACCGACTCCTTGCTGGGTGTTTCCTCGATTGGGCGATGACTGGCGCTTTGCACCTGTGTCTGTGTAGGATCATTCCACTCCTCTTCCCTGGTTTCATCATTAGAAGGATCATTGCCTTCATCACCATTAGCATCGACCCACAACATTCACTCCTCCTCCCCCCAGCTGTGCCACTTGATTAGCAGCAAACTCTGGTTCAAATAACTCCATTTGCCCAACCATAGTTGCTCCTCCAACCACTTGTTCAGCACTGACATCGCTTTACTCCACTACTGTAGGCGATACCCTGAGAGGAGGACTCACCTCAGTCACATCTTCGAAATGGGACATTTCTACAGGCGATGCCCTTAGAGGACTTGTTTCAGTCACACCTTCACAATGTCCCATTTCTACAGGTTATGCCTTGACAGGATTTGCTTCAGTCACATCTTCTTGATGTCCCATTTCTATAGGCGTGGCCCTGAGAGGACTTGCTTCAGTCACATCTTCGCGATGCACCATTTCAATGTGTGATGCCCTGAGTGGATTCAAGGGTGAACTCTCTTCCTCCTCCACTTGCCCCGCCGGTGCAACCTCCCGTATACAAGGAAGCAACCCACTTTCCCCTAAAACCTTGGAAAAATCATAGAAGGGCAGATAAGGAAACTCAGTATCACTAGAAGGTACCTCGTCATAGCCTTCATTGATTATAGTGGCTGTTAGACCTACCCTCTTCACGCGCTGCAACATGCGACCACCTACAGCACCAGACCCCAAAAATTCTCTCCATTTAGCCATGCCCCGAAGGAGTGAATACTGCAAAGGCTCGCTAACTGCCCCCAGTTCCTTCAGTTTCTCAGCCTCACTTTAGTCTGAGTGTACCAACCTACATCGATGTGTTCTTTCAGGTAGCACAGCGGACAATGATGCACCTTCCTCTTCTCGACCATGAGTAGTGGCAGCTTCTGTGAGAACCACGGCTGCTCTCTTGGCTAGATGGCCTGTCCTCGAGCGTGTGTATGGTCCCCTCTTCCTTTGAGAGGACCCATTTCCCCCCTCGTTCGTTGGGACTTTCTCTTCATTTACCACACCTTCGACTGCGGGTTGTACAAATCTGCAGAGTTCCCCTCTGTCAAACTCAATTGATGGTGTCAGAATAATCTCCTGAATAAACGACAAGCGCTCGCACCACCCTTGTTGTTGTCCTCTAGCAGAAATCCTTAAAGTCATTTGTCATCCAGCTCTAATCGCTTGCGCGATGCGTTTGTCAATCTAGGCATTCGCAGTCTTCCAGGCAAGAACAACGCACGTACCCCTTCGGTTAACAAATGTGTTTTCTTTATCAGCAATCACATAAAGCTCCTTGCATAAGATGCCTTGCCATTAACAAATATATACTGAGAGGCCACCCCCCTCGATCATACCCAAATTGCAAAGGTATTCTTCGGGGGTTGTTAGTCTTCACAAGCTTCCCACCCTCCCAAACTGCTGGCAAAAAGCCAAGTTTCACGCACAACAATAGAACTAGCACATCACTAGCCAGTAGACGAAAAGCGCCATTTGGAATATACTCCACACTCTCAAAGTACATTGCCATTGTCAATACCCTTGGCAGCACTTTTGCATAAGGACGTGCAACAAATTGAAAACTCTGATCAATCCCATAGCTGAGGTGACTTTGAGGAGCACGCCCATGCCACCTCATCCCTTGCACAACCAGATTTCCCTCGGGCAACGCCACAAGTGTAGATGCATAAGACTTGATCCTCTCACACAAAGACATTTGTAAAAACAAGGAGGATACATAGGAATCAATCAGATATCACCCTACAGAGCGCGATGAGTCATCTGCCACCATATCCAGTCTATGGTATAACATTCCCAGAAATAGGGGCTCCAATGCTATTTTCACCCCGCTCGTTAGTTGAACTATGATATCTACATGATGTGATAAGGGTGCGTCGCTCAAGCAAATACCACGATACCCAGCATAACCGGTATGCAGCCAGATTTGAGGGATGCCCCACCTAAGGACCAGCAATGCTTGCTTTGCCCTCCTCTGACAACCCTTTCTTTGACATAGGGAAGTCCCTATAATGATGCCTCACCCACGAGCCAAAAGTGCACTTGCGCGCCCCCTTCCCTCGATCTGCAAGTTTCGCTCCTTTGTTGTGGTCCCATAATTCTTTGTGGTTTCCAACGACTCAGTTAGATCCCCAATCAAGCCATTTTCCACATCATTAAATGTTCATAATCCAGGGTTCTCTGAGCCTTGAAAAGACGGTCCCAATAATTGGGTCACATCCTCGATGGTAGGAGTAAATTCCCCCCATGCTGTGATAAAGATATGTGAACTGGTGCTCCAGCACGACACCAATTCCCACTGGCAACCCACGGAACACTCAAACTAAGAAACATTCTGATTGATAAAATCACCCCAGTTGCTATCAGGAAACGCACATTCTCTGCGTTGCCTAAATTGCATTTGTCCATTCCTCCCACCCATGACCTGGACTTGTATGATTTACAAAATCCACATATGACCATGGGTATCAACCTCGTTCCACATTAAATGGCAGCACTGTGTCTACGGGAATACGAGGAGTAGACTGAGCAGTGGCAATATCTTCCTCCTCCATTAACTCTGGCAATTCCAGAGGTTCCCTCCCCCTCAACCCCACTCCGGTTTGCCCACCGCCAAAACCGGTCATGTTTCCCAAAGAATGGCACTTGTCGTCACTCAGAGTCTGGCAGCACTCGCGGTGGCACCTCATCTTGTTTACTCAACTGTTTACGCACCATTATTTTTCAAACTAAAAGATCTTGACAAGACAACAATGGTGATCTCCAAGACACAAACGATTTCTCTTTTCTTTCACTAAAAATATCACAAGCAGACATGTCCTTTTAAGCGCAATAAAACGACGCCTTAATGACTCCAGACGTCATTTCAATACCCTCGGTTAAATGCATCTCTACTAAACTTTTGTTACACGCGCACCACTTCATGTTGATCTGCTACGTGCGCAGGGGGACTAAATGTAGGTGTCGTATATTTCCAGGCGATGTGGCACATTGAAAAGTAAAAAATACTTAGATTGTTAGGGCCGGCCACGTGGCACGTTGAAAAGTCAAAGTACTCACCCTTGAGTCACCCAAACCCTGGCTTCGTGCCCAGGTCATCAAACCTCAAGGGCCTTGCCCTTAAGTCATCAAGCTCTGGCATCACGCCAGGTCATCAAGTTGCAAGGAGCTAAGCCTCGAAGCATTGTGAAACTCTCGCTCAAGTAGAATATGAAATGAAGGTAAAGCCTTCTCGGATACTTGATGCCTTGCCTTTGGGATACTTTGAAGGACCATGGATTGGTGGATGATAAGTCGGAAGATGCTTTGCAAGTACAAAGAAGCCTGATCAATGAGACGATGGATATATGTTGTGACAAAGAACTTTAACATCACATTTAATGTTCTGACATTATCATTATTAACTTGGCTACTGCCGGTCAAGTAATGACAAAACACATTTAATACTCAGGATAAGAAAGGCTTGGCATATCACATGGCTCGATGAGAGGAAGTGATCTCTTAGGTACCTAGAGTCATTATACCTATCTATATAGTAAGCAAAGGACGAGACATGCAAAGGACCATTAGAGGGTTCTAGGCCTAAAAATACCACTCTTGGAGGAAGGCTTCATTAAGGCAGGACAAGCTGGGACTCTGTCGCGATTACAACACAATCTCCCTACCACCATTAGTACTTTGATTGATCGGTTTACTTCTCCTTCATCCAGTATTTACTCTCATAGCATTTACGAAAATACTAGTAAGGTACATAATTGTTGTGGCATAATAAAAATTGTATTGTTTCTCTATATCATTTGTTCAGCTAATTTGTCATGTTAAAGCTAAGGCGGGACCTGAAGCAACTTCATTCTCTAAATTTGAGATGCAAATACAAGAATGGAGGGCAACCAATATGGAATCTTCACCCAATAGGAAGCTTGACTGGCACGAAAGCTAAGAGTCGGATGGGTTACAATAACTGAAGGGATAAGGATAATAAATGACTTCCCCATCCATATTGGAGAAGTAAAAGGAATAACTTCCCTACCTGAATGCTATGTCCTGCCTCTATAAAGAGGGGGTACGATTCAACTCGAAAAGGTACGACAAAAAATCCCTAGCTAAAGTCCTTTCCCCTCCCTTTGCTTTCAGGATCTGGTACTAACTTCATCGTCAGGGCCCCCTAGGCCTGTGCGGTACCGGTGCCTCTCCAGTTACTTTTTCTCTTCTTTTCAGGTATGACGCCGTTTTCGATGGCAGCGGAATCTTGCATCAACAGTTATAGACCATAACATTACGCGCCATGCTTATGACAAAAGGGGTTGCTCAACCCTGAGCCCAAATCTGAAAAAGTTGGGCAGTATGACAGTAGTAAACTACAAAATGTAAATAGTTTGAAGAATATTTTGAATAGGAAGTTTCTAAGTCGATCATATACTAGATAATTTGTTTATTGGAAACAGACCTACACATAGGAGGGAATCAAAGTAATGGAGAATGTGATCTTCTCTACAATGAGCGAACAAAATAAATGATAAAATTGAAGGTGCCCACCAAATTTCTCCTGATTTATAGGAACTAAAGGAGTGAATGAAACCCAATTAACTTAAATCAAGTCATAGCAGGTCTTTCTACTGGGATGATAGCCTTCAAATTTGCCAATTTCAGGGTCTCAAGGAACTTGAAATTTATTGTTTAGTGATGTCAAATTTCTGTCAAATGAAATATTCCATTCATCATGTATTGGCTTCTGTCAAATGAAATATTCCATTCATCATGTATTGACTTCTGTCAAATTACTCTTCTTCATATTTTCTTTACCTTTTCTCCACTAACATTCTCGGATGAAATTACGGTAATTACTTGGTTCAATCTCTGTAAATTTAGGCCTGCTTGTTGTAAGAAGCTGGACGTCTCACACTTTTGACACAGGATCTGAATTGATGCAGTCCAGTTTTCTTAATGGTGCTTCTTCCAATGCTGTCTCTTATGCTAAAAGCAGACTTGAGGTTCAGACCCTCTTTTTAAGATCAAGTTTCTCATTTAATGCTCGAATGCATGGTCAATGCATTTTGCTATCAAATGCACTGGTATAGGATCTGTAGACAGTCTTGCTTCCTTTTGGGCAAGACTGAACTATTACTTAGGAACGAAATAGACAGAAGATTGATGTATGTTAATTTTCATTTTAATTTTAATAGATTCTGTTGTTTTGATATGGGCTACTTTAGTTGTTTATTTGGCCAGTTGCATTAATCACTTACCCTAGTTTGCAATAAGTGTATTAACTCATTATATATTAATATTTTATTTTACTCTGTTTTATCCATTTTATGTGCATGAAATAGTGAATTACCTTTCCTTTCTATTTTTAATGTAGGGTTTAATGCAGCATCATGATGAAATAGTCGAATATTTTAACACCAAGGGTGTTTCAGTGATTTTTCTCTTTAGAAGAAATCTTTTACGCAGGATGATTTCGATACTTGCAAATTCTTATGATAGAGATGCTAAGCTACTGAATGGGACACATAAATCTCATGTGCATTCACCCCAGGAGGTCCCTCTCTCTCTCTCTCCCTCTCTCTCTTTCTCTCTCTCTCTCTCTCCCCCCTATATTTCCTGAAGACATACTTATTTTCCAGGCTGAAATACTTTCAAGATACAAACCTAAAATTAATACAACATTGCTGATACCCAACCTAAGGCAAGTGGACGAGATGACTGCCAAAGCTTTAGAACACTTCAAGAGCACACGACATATTATCCTGTATTACGAGGAGATAATAAAGGATCATACGGTAAGTAATACATATTATGACACAGATTTGCCGCCTCTTTTTTTTGAAGTAGGTGGAGGGTGGTAAATGGACTTCTTATTTTCTCTCTAGTCAATCAGTACAATTGTTTTAATGTACGTTTCACTGCTCCAGGATCCATATGGGATGCACATGAAAGCAGGATTATGAATGATTGAATGGAAAGATGTCCATTTATCCCCCAAGCTGAACTTTCTTTTTTTATTTGAAGAGAGAAAAAAAAGAAAAAAAATATTACATTGTCCTTTTCGATACTTCTACACAAAGGTTTAGCTATTTTCCATTTCTTCTGCAGAAACTAGTAGAAGTTCAAGATTTTCTGAAAGTTCCGCGGAGGGATCTAAAGAGTCGTCAGGTGAAGATACACAAAGGGTCCTTGTCTGAACAGGTTGAGAACTGGGATGACATCCAAAGGGCGCTCCGGGGAACACCGTACGAAAGTTTCCTCCATGCAGATTATGAAATATAGACTAGTGCACCTACTGTAAATAGCATATACTGTTGTTTTGCTTATTTTTAATTCTTTGTTTTAAATAGTAGAAGCCAACAGGAGATCCATGCTGTTGAAATTTTGGCCAGATGCTTGCCTGTTGTCAAATTTTGTTTCCTCCTTCCCTTTTTTATTATTATTATTATTTTATGTAACATAAACATTGGTGTAGGGGGAGCTAATTCAAAGAGGAGAAAAAAAAAAAGGATGCGGCTTGTGCCTTTCTTTATTGTTGGTGTTGTTGTTGTTGCTGTATTGTAAAGGCCAAAATATTGCAAGCTTTATGAGGCTTCTAGGATTTATTTAGATTGGATGAATCCATTGCAATTTATGACAATGTGATCTAAGACATGGAGACTGATTTAGACTGTCTGTGAACATGTGAAATTTTTGTTCATAATTTTATTTTGAGCAGTGATACTCACATGGATCATTTGCAGTGAATTATTTAATTGAATAATTTTTAATTAGCTATTTATATCAAATTGATTTGGCTAGCTATTTATAAAATTAATTGGATTAGAAAGAACCACCTCAAGTTGGAATGAATACGAAATTAATGGGATCAGAATGAAACACTTGGTTATGGAGAGGAATCAAATTCACTTATGACTGAATCCCCCCATATTACCCAAATTGTGTTGGGGTGGATTAGGATTGGATGAGAACTGCTTTAAGTT
>JAOTQH010217641.1:0-14327 GCA_025631255.1 Cornus kousa
AAACCTCCCTCTGAAATTGGAAGAGTCACTTGACTCCATTTTAGTTGAGACATCTTTTTAACATCTTGTTTTCCACTACATAAGAAATGTTTAAATTTCCTTTCTAATCCAACCTTGACCTCCCAAGGGATTTTAAAGCCAAAAACCCAATGATAGAGATACGAGTATAACACTGATCTCAACAATTCAATCTTCCCTGTTATAGACAAGTTTATAGTGTTCCAGTAAGTTAACTTCCCATTAATCTTATCAATAAGCATTCTGAAACCCCCAACTCTCATATTATTGTTGGACAAAGGCAACCCAAGGTATTTGAAAGGAAAGGTTTTCGTTTGGAACTGCAATATATTAGAGATCCTTCTTCTACCTCTCACTGACTTAAAGAAAATAACTGAACTTTTCTCCTTGTTTACTTGCAAACCAGTAACATTTTTGAACTGCTTGAACACTTCATCAATAACCTTGACAGTTGGAATGTCTGTTTTTACCACCATTAATAGATCATCTGGATAAAAAGTGTGAGATATCTTCAGGTTTGTCTATGACACAGCCTTGGACACTTTGATTCTACCTTCTTCAATAGCCTTCTCCATCAAATTACTAAAGTACTCTGTGACAAAAGCAAACAACAGTGGGGATAAAGGACAGCCTTGCCTGATGCCTCTGGAAGTAGAAAAGTAACCAGCAAGGACTCCATTGCACAGAACAGAAAATTTTGGAGAGTTGATGCAAACTGAAATCCATTTGATCCATTTATCACTGAACCCATGCCCTTGTAACACTCTCTGAATAAAATTCCAATCAACAGAATCATAAGCTTTCTTCAGATCAACCTTCAAAGCAATGGTTGGATCACCATATTTCTTACCAAACCCTTTGATTAAATCTGAAACAAGTAGGATGTTATCATGCAACCTCCTATCTTTAATAAATCCAACTTGCACAAGTCCAATAATATTAGGGAGAACTCTGCTCAGTCGATTTGCCAAGATCTTGGATATAATTTTGTAAGACAGGTTACACAAGGCAATAGGTCTGTAATTTGCAATTTTATCACCATGATTAGCCTTTGGGATGAGAGTAAGGAAAGTTGAATTAATCCCTTATGGAAGGCTCATTGAAAAAATGACTGACAGCATTTATAACATCTTGTCCAATAACCTTCCAAAATTGTTGATAAAACCTGGCTGGAAATCTATCTAGACCTGGTGCTTTATCAGGGTGGAATTGCATCACAACCCTCTTTATTTCCTCTGGTGAAATACCACAATCCAAACTTTGACAATCTTTTTCACTTAACACCTTTCTTGGTGCCCTCAAGTCAGCAACTACTTCTCCTTATTTCTTATACAATTCATTATAAAACTTAACCAACCAATCTTTAATAGTATTAGGGTCTGAAGAGATGTCACCAGTAGAGTTTTGCAGTTAAGTAATGGAATTTGAACATCTCCTTTGCCTAACCACATTGTAGAAGAAAGCAGTGCATTTATCTCCTTCTTGAAGCCATTTGATCCTGGACTTTTGAGCCCAGTAAATTTCTTCAAGATCAAGTGCATTTTGTAACTTACCAGAAAGAAATCTCTCTCTAGCTATACCGTCTTGAGTTTCTGGCCCTTGTAGCATCTCCATTTGAACTGAATTTAACTCATCTCTGATAGTTTGAATGTGTTCTAAAATTGTACCCCTGTCCTTATTCCATTCCTTTACAGTAACCTTCACAGCTCATAATTTTTTCTGGAGAACATGTAATGGGCTGCCAGTAACTGCAATCTCCCATGTTTTGCTAACAATCTTCTCAACTTCCTCTTGTAAACACCAAATCTTAAGGAATTTAAAAGGTTTTGGACCATTCGAGCAGTCAAAATACCATTGAATTGCCAGGCCATAGTGGTCTGACAAAGAAACAGGTGTAAGAGACACCTTGGAATCATTAAACTATTGTAACCAAATGGAATTCACAAGTACTCTGTCCAACTTAGCATTTATCCTTGAACGTAAATTCTGTTTGTTGCTCCAAGACCACTCACCATTATTTGTAGGGAGATCTTCCATTCTAATGTTATAAATCAAGCTATTAAATTCATCAAGCCTATATTGAGCCCCCTTTCTTTTCATGGCTGTATCTAATAATGTTCCAGTCTCCCAAAGCAATCCAAAGTCTTGAAATTTTTTCAACATGAACCTTAAGAGATTTCCACAAACCTCTTCTATCTGTAACTCTATTATCAGCATAAACCCCCGTAATATAGATGCTTCTACCAAAAACAATATGTGTCACTTGCACTAGCATGGCTTGAGCATCATCTTGAATCAAAACCACATCAAATAAAGTTCTATTCCAACCAAACCAAAATTTTCCCAAATAGCTAGACTTATAGTTAACCAACCAACTCCATTGAGGGCATATTTTTTTCTGAATTTTGGATGCCTTACCCTCCTTAACTCTAGTTTCCACAAGGACAGTAAAAACAAATTTATGATCTAAAATCCACTGTTTTACTTCCTTTTGCATGGGAGGTCTATTAAGACCTCTCACATTCCATGCTCCTAGCATTATTGAGAGCTAGGCAGTGACCCACTGCCAACTTGCATTCCCCTAGTTATTCTGTCTGAAGGAGGCACATAGGGTTTCTTCCTCTGCTTGGATGATCTGCTACCTTGTTGAACCTCCACTGCCTAAATGTCCCCCTCTTACTCGAGGCTCCCAGATGTATCGTTGAAATCCCTTTTCAAAACTAAATCCTCTTCCTCAATTTAGGAATTAGAAATACACACATTTTTCTCTCTGTTAACAGTATTAGCAATTGTTAAATCAACCAATTCTTCATTGCTTGGAACCTCCTCAATTATAGCCTCAACTGAATTTGTATCCCTGGGCTGTTCGAAAACCATTGCAGTGCAATCCTCCACGGTATTTGAAATCTCTGCCGTAAGAACTCCCAAACCATCTGTTTCTACTGTTTTATTTTCTTGATTTGTGACATCAAGTTCTTTAACTTCCAAGACAACATTCTCCTCCTCAAGTGTATTTTCCTCATTTATAGAATCATTAGAGTCCAATAACTTAAAAGTATTTGAAGTAGAAACTACAGGAGCAACTGGTATGCTTCTCTATGGCATAATATTAAGCATCGTCTCAACATCTGTAATTGTAACCATTTTGCCTTTCTGTTTAACCACCCATCGATCTGTGGTTTTCTTTGGTTTGGTGGTAATCTAAGTAACCTTTTGGGGACATCTTTCTTCAAGATGTTCAACTCTCTTGCACAGTTTACACACCGTCGATTTCCATTCGTAATCCAGTTCAATATGACAATCAATACCATGAATATCAACAATCGTGGAATCCGACAACTCTTCTTTAACATCCACTTCCACCATAACTCTCACAAACTGTCCCTTACCCCTATGCATCTCTGGATCATCCATGTATATAAGTTTCACAAAAGATGAACAAACCTTAGAGATAGATGTTTCATTTCAGTAATGGACTGGTAAGTCATGTATACGCAACCATACAGGAATGGTTTCAAGAATCTCTTTCTGTAGATTAACATTCTTATTCCATTTCTTCAGAATAATTGGTCTTCCCTCAAAAGTGTGTATTCTAGACAACACCTTCTGCACATCTTCTTCAATCTTGAAGCGCACCATGAAAAAACCATCTTTAAGGTATACTAATGTGAAATCTTTAGCCCAGTGTTTGGCCACAAAAGATTTGAAATAAGGATAGTAGGGTTTCTTGCCCATTACATATCTAACCACAGACGATTTCCAAAACGCAACTTCTTCAGCAACATCATCATCTGTAATAGACACTTTTACACCTCTGCATTCTTGGTGATAATTGAGATTTTTGAAAGTGGCTTGTGTCTCATCAAAAAAACTATTATACTTAGGTTGAATAGGTGGTGAATTCTGGCAGACAGACCTTACCGGCGAAGGAGGGGAGGAGGGTTGGCCCTCCTCCATGATGAAACCAAACCCCCTAAGGTTGAAAACCTAATTCTTATATCGCCTCTGGTATCGCCTCTCAATTAGAGGAAAAGGGCAAAATAGTAAAAAAAAAAAAAAATTGGTTTATTCCAAATTCTACCTAAAATAATTTAGATATAAAAACGTTAGGTCGATGCATGCTCATCTCCTACGAGTAGCTTTATGTTACTCACCCATGTAATTGGGACATTTTTCAGGTACAGGAATCAAGGTTGAGATTCTCATTATGCTTGGATGGTTTGTGGACTTGAAGATTTCCATTTTGTGAAGGTTGGCTTGAAATGCCACTTGTAGCCTTATATGTCAAAATGTGTATATTTGAATCCATATATGTATTGTGTACATAAGTACACTCTTTACAATGTATTTGATATGTATAAGATGAGACTAGAGGCCAATGACATGTATTTTGTATCCTATGTAATATATGACTTTATGAAATATTATGAGATTATTAAAAAATGTTAAGTTATTGTCTCCCTATGTTTGCATCGGGTGTGGGAATTCCATTTTGATTCTTCCTTAGGATCTCATTAGTCATGTATGAAGTGTGGCTAAGGGCAAACGGTAATTTGAAACCATTTGTTGATTTTAGTTTTCAAATTTTCCATTTCAAGTTCATTTTTGCCTTTTTGGCCGTTAGGGGGTCGGATTTTGACTTGGCCATTTCTGGGAGCCGCAGACCATTCCCGCGCACTCAAAATTACTATTTACGTTTGCTTCCATGATCATTTTCCTGAAAAACCCTTTCGTTTGCGTTTTGAGCCTCCTACGGATTCATTTCACCTTTTTGTTGGAAAACCTTGTTTAAGGGCATTTTGGGAATTTAATTTGAGAAATAAATTTCGTTCTTGACTTTGTCACTTAGAAAATGTGATTTTAGGGGGAGTTTCTTCACGACATTTTTCCAAAAAAATGTCATCTTGGTCACAAAAACCATGTTGCAAACTCACTTTTCTGTTTTTTCAACTGTATCTGCATTTTTTAAGGTTCCAGAGCACCCCACTGCCTCATTTGGCAGGCCCCCGTGGCTTTCTGCCGCATTTGGTGGCCCCCGCCACTTTTGGGTGGGCCCTCGCGGGAACAGTTCCTGCTTCAGACATCTTTCTTCAACGGGCCATATCTTACTCGTTTTAACTCCGAATTGGTCCATTCTTGAGTCTAAACTAACCGCGTCGAAATAAGCTTTCCAATGGTACCAATTAAAGGTTCAGATTCATCTTGTAACTCAAGTTATTTATGTTTTGGTGAGGTAGTGTCAGGATTTAGTTCGAACCGGGATGGGGTTTTCCTTCCTTCGACTTCGGGACTTGATATCTTTGCCGTCCGGACTCCGAATCAAGTGATTCTTGAGTCCAACTTTATTCATTTTTCATTTTCCTTCCAATGGTGTGCACGGTGGAATCCATTTCAGTTTGAAATGACCATTTTGATCCCAGGTTCATTCTTGTCAATTTTTGGAACGCCGCTTCCGTAATTGTTTCCTTTGGGTTCTATGACCTCATTGAGGGTCACATTGGTGTCTTAGAGGCGTGTTATATCTCTAAAGACCATTGTTTGATCTTTTGCTTCTGTATTTCAGATCTGTTACTAGATCAACCTGTTTCTTGCTTCCGCATCTCGGATCCAGTTCAGGTCATCACAGGACACACTTGCCTAAAAACCAGGGTTGTCACATAAACGACATACATACAATTTTTCATTCTTTCTTCATGATATTTAAATAGTTTATAAACTAAGTATATTTACATAATTAACTTTTTTATTTTAAATTTTTATTGTTAATTGCACTAAAGCGCCAAAGTATATATCATGCGAAATTTCACTATTAATTTAGAAGGAAAACTCCATATGGAGATGCCAAAACATATCCTATTCATTTTCCATTTTTCATTTTCTACGCAGTAATATGATGCTCTTTCTTCTAAAATTTGAAATTTTGGAATATATAAAATTAGTTTTTTAGAATTTATTAATAATACATAAAACATCTCTGGTCGTATTATTCTTATCATAGAGCATTTTTTTGGTTAGATAATAATGTTTTATATATTATTGGAACATTTACTAATTGATTTTTGAAGAGTTATTATAAGTGGGGTGGTATTGAATGATTGAGGGAGGATCGTTTTAGGGCTCTTAACATAAGAGCAGCTTGAGAAAATTAGGTTAGGATTTAATTAGCTCTAACACGGATAGCTTCTCAAATATTTTAAGATACTTGCCATTTTATTTTTGCGCCACATCACTAGTAAACATGTGGTTCCTACTCACCGGTGAGTAAACAAGTATCATCCGGGGTTTAAACTCTCTCCTTAAATTCACCACTAACTTTATTATGATGACACTGAACATGTCCTAATAGGGGCGGGATGGGGTGGGCTGGTGAAATTGACATCCTTAGGGCCTGTTTGGAAGGCCAAAATGATATTGGTTTTGGTGTTTTAGTTTTGGGCCCATATCTCGTTTGGTGTGGTTTGATATTTTTCTGAACAGGTCCATATCATTGTGAGAATTGATGCAAAACCCATATCAAGAAAAAGGTGATATTAGTTGTTTGCAACACTGTAGCGGCCATAATAAAAGCCTAAACCAAAAACACACAGCCAAAACTAATATCAAGTTACACTATAGCGGTATATCAAGTATAAAACGTAATTTTAGAAACCCTGGCTCATTTTTGCCTTACGTTTCTCTCTCTTTGTCTTTGTACATCCGGAGGCGACTGAGGGGCGATTCCTTTGTAACCCCTTTTGGTGTTGTCGATTGTCTTCCAGATTAACAAATCAGTGATCGTACAAGGTTTTTCTTTGCAATCTCCATTGTATTTGGTTTCATTCATCTCTGTTCTGTGACCGATTTGTGTGTGAGGCGATTTTACCGAAACCCAAGTTCATGTTTTGGACATAATTTTTGAAGGTTTTCCTATGTTTCTCGAACAGGCCGATCGTGTCTAGTCTCTCAGGTGTGTGAGTCGATCATATTTCTTCCACCCAAATCCTAGTTCGTAGTTGTTAGATGGAGGATCTGACGGTTTTGTATCTTTCTCTCTGATTTCTCAGGTTCAGGTGTGCGTCGATTACAAGGCTAAAGCTTCTGAATTTGCAAGGTATGTATTTTCGTATATAGAATTTGTATGAAGGTGCTTTATGGGCCTCTGAGATCTGTCTAATTAAGTCCACCAGAGATCTGTATGTATAATGGCCATATAATACATTGTGTTTTCATAAGAATGAGATCATTTGATTTACCCATCATTTTTTCTTCTTCTTTTTGCTCCTCTCATGCTATTGTTTGTATATCCGTATTCCCAGAGATTCAACTAAACGGAAAACTTGTTGTTACAAGGCTTCATTTATAATTATAGACACTGTAAAATTAGTATGTGGTGTTACAGTATGTGTAGTTTTCTGAAGGAGTTATTATTTTGTATTTATTTTATTTTTTCTAACTGAAGTTTGAGAGTTCGTGTGAGGAAGAGTGTTTAATTAATCTTATCTGGGTTTATATTATGCTCCGTATGTTTTTAGTTTTTAGAAAATATGACGCAGACTCGCAGAAATGAACTTGGTGTAAATTAGTAATAAACATAGGCAAATACGTTGTATAAATGTGTCTCTTGCTCTATATGGGGTTAGGAATTACCATATTTTCCAACACCAACAGTTCTAGAAAAGGGACAGTGGACCATAGTTGAATTGAATATTTTATTTAACTCTGCTTTATATATTTTATTTAACTTTGTAGCCTTTCCATGGGAAAATCTAACTCTACTTTATATTTTGCTACTATAGGTAATGTCTTGCTTTATATTGAAATTCTATTTTTTTTTTTATTTTTTAATGCTTCCTTATATCCTTTTTTGGTGAATCATAAACTATTGTCAACCCAGAACCATGTAATCCATATATGCTCTTGGAAGAACTGACACTATATTGAAGGACTTGGCAGTAAGATGTGGGCAGTGGCACCAGTGGGATTGATAGGAAGCATTCTCCAGTTGTTGCAACTCCAGGAAGCTAGTGAAATCTAAGTTTATCAAATGGAGGACTATGCAAGTATAAAAAAATGTGTGTACATTTGATGGAATGAATTTTAGTGATCTCCAGTTGTGTGTACATTTTATGCAAGTATAATAAAGTGTGTGTGTGTACACACATACTATTTTTAAGGAATGTCTAGCTCCCTATATGTAGAAGTATATATGTGAATGGTGCAAAGTTCTTAAGTTTGTGATGTACAAAGCCACACTTGTGGTTTGGTGTGTTATTTATGATTGATTAAAATCCTACAAAATATTTTCAAGTACTTGTTTGGATGGGAATAATTTTTCTAGCAGGTTGTTTGATGGCATGTCTCTCTTCTTATTTTTTTATTTTTGTCGGGGTGATTTATTGTTCAATCTTGTAAGAGAGGGTTCTTCCTTGATTGGTTGCTTTTAATCTTTCTTCCTATTTATCAATCCTGCTTATGGTTGGAGATTGTATGAAATATTCATGAGTTGGTTTTCGAAATAAATACTCAAGAAAAGGGAAAATGGTCTCATTAGTTAACAATAAAAATATTGCAATTTGAAGGATCTCCAGCAGAAAATTTCAAACTAATCTCAGTGAAGTAAAACCATTCACAAGCTTCAATATCCACCAAACCTCAACTCTGACCAATTCAAGAAGAACAACGTTTTGGCTTTGCTTCTTATTAGTTTCAACAACAAGGATCTCTCTCTCATTCCATGAATTTATATAATATATATATATATATATGAAACAAAACAAAGTTAAATGGAGTGCAAGCCAAAAGAAAAAGATTAAATGAAGTGCAAAGATATGCTCTCATTGAAAGATTATTACAAAGTTAGATTTGTTATTTGGTTGCCACTAATCATGTTTATGCCTCATAAACATCCCACATGATCTTATTTATACATGTAAATTTTTTCATAATTTTCTTTCCTAACTCTTTAATGCAGAATATAATTTTTTTTTTTTTATTTTATTTTAACAAATTATCTCAAATCATAAAAAAAATTAGACTATTACATATAAACTTATAATTGTATTCACATATATAATTATTCAAAATAAAAACAAAACAGTCTTTACCAAACAGGTATTTTGTTATTGATTCAGAATTTTTGACAACAAAACTAACTTCTCAAACGTGTTTTGTTTTCGGATTCCTTAAAACGCATGACATTACCAAACGCGTTTTCATGTTTTTGATATACAATTATCAAAAACAAAACAGTCGTTACCAAACATGGATCCGATTTCTACTAAAAACGTACCAATACCAAAACGGTATTCATATCATACCAAACCATAACATATAACGTTATCGTGATCCAAACAGGCCCTAAACATATGACGTATACTATACAAGTCTGTCTAAAGCAATTTTGTAACTTACTGTAACTAAATAATACTACATATAATTCAAATGTATGTATAATGGAAGCCAGTCGCTAGTGACCCAAGTCAAGTTGTATCACTTTGAGACGCCCTCTATTGCTATAATTAGATGATACCCATCCAGAACCCACACCCAAATGCATTCAAAATAAAGTACCAATGTATGTTCCATTCGTGACTCTAAAACTAGAGTTCCAACTCTTGCTAAATAGAATGGAGCACTAAGGCTAAGACAAACCCACAGTTGAGGTGAGAAATTCCTAAGTGCAATTGGACTCATAAACAATTAGCTCATTCCCATGTTTAAGCATACAATACTGTCTCTATTTTGTTCCATTCAAAATTTTCAATAAACAATTCCATCATTGACATGGCTTCAATTGTAAACAGAAGAGGCTCTTACTGTAGCGTAGGGACGATTCCAGACGGATGCTTGGAGAGATCAACGGGTTGGCTTCCTTCCAAGACTTGATCTGCCATTGATTCCTTTTCCCTCACAATTCAGAATCGATCCTTTCTATTCAACACAACAACAAATTCAACACACTTTTATCAATAACAGAAACCCAATTCTTGTTTTGTACCACCCTCTAGGGTTTTCTTTTACTCAAAACCAATGATACCAACTTTCTTTTATATGTATTCCCTTTCCAGAAAAAAAAAAAATCAAAAGTCACATGAATTACATAATTAGATATAAAAGAACATATGATCCGAGATCGAGTGATTTAGAATATATACATACACACACAGACACACAGTTTGAATAGTTGTTAGTGAGAAATAAGATTTTAAGTCGAGAATCCAAGAAAAGTGCAGTTTTAAAACTCATCGAGTGCAAGTCCAGTTTCAAGTGCAAGAAAATCGAAAACTGTTCATGAAATAGAAGATCTGAAACAATCGGCGAGAGAGATCGGACCTTATGAATGAAAATGTAGGGTTTTCTTTTACGCAAAACCGATTGAGAAGCAAAGATTTGGCGGGCGATACGAGAATTGAACGAGAAAATTTGAATTCGGAGCACTAAGGATTTGAAAAGGGTTGTTTTTATATGGCAGAGAAGATTTAAAGGGCAGAGAGAGGAAAGAGAGATTGATATAGAGAGTGTGAAGGGATAGTTGTCTGGAATAAGAGAGAGTTTGGGTGAGCGACAACACGTTCTTTGCCATGTGTCAACACGTTCTTTAAAAAAATATCTATATTTGGATTGGCACTCCCACACTGACGTCAGTCATGACTCATGAGCTTAATTCAATTTAAGTTGCATTATTCAAATTTAGTCCCTCTCTAATTATGTACCCACCGACTCCTTATCGACTTCATTTTAAATTTCATTTCTCTAATCCAATCTCAAAATTTTAATTTTAAATGTGCATGGTCTTGATGTTGATGTTGTATGCTCTCGTTGTAGTTTGGCAGAAGAATTTATTGAACATTTGTTTTTTTCACTATTCCCATTCCGTGCAAGTTTGGAAGCTCCCCCCATTTCAATTTGACTTTGCTATGGAACATCCTTCCTCCTTTGCGGATTGGTGGTTCCGTTTGTCTCAACAGTGGGGGCACAAGGAGGGGGGATTGGATGTGCTGGAATTTATTGCTTTCTGTTGCTGGTTTATTTGGAAAGCTAGAAACATAAAGGCCGTTTTTGCCATTGATCGCGGGCCTATTGACATTCAAGCCATTTCCTTTGATATTCAGCTGACGCTTCAGTGTTTCACCTCATCTTGTCTTAGCCATGTCCCTATGCATAACAATAAGGTGGTCAATGCTCTTGTAGCGCTTTCCCAAAGTATTTTGCCTAAAAATGTTGCTCTTGCCCATATTCCTCTTGATATTCTTCTTCTAGCAGCTAAGGATTGTATGTTTTGATTTGTGCTGCTTTTCTTTGTTTGCCAGGGTAAAAAATATATATGTATATATTGCTCTGCAGTTAGAAGCTCCTGTGGCAAGATTTTGTGGGCTGGACACTCCCTTTCCACTTGTTTTTGAACCTTTTTATATGCCCACAAAGAACAAGGTTAAGTGTTCTGATTCTTTTCTAATTGCAATTTTGTTGATATTAAGCTGTTGTTGTTACCAACATAAACTAAGGTCTACTCTTGCATTATGCAGATATTAACATTAAATTACTAGTTCACGAGAAGAACTGCTTGTGCAAATATGTCAAAGAAAAATTATTCTCGCTGAGTCGAGACTGGTGGGAGCTGTGTCTAATTGGCGTCAGGCCGATTCGGCCAGAAGCAAAACTATGTTTAATAATGCTAGTTGGTGGTCGTCAAAGTCGTCATTGTAATGTTATGTTTAGAATGAGAATCCCAGAACCTTGTATATATTTATTTTTCTTTCTATTACAGGTCCTATAAGGATTTGAAGACTGCAAGATCATATTTGAAATCATTTTTTAAGTCTAAAAGTGGAGAGTGAAGACTGACATCATTATAATGTCATTAATATTTTTATTTATTTGAAATCAGTTATGCTCATTTTTTAAGTCCGAAAGTCAAGAGTGTGAAGCCCAGTCCAACTTTTTTAATTATTTGAAACCACTTACGCTCATTTTTTAAGTCTGAAAATATAATATCACGTTGTTAGTATCCTTCATATCCGGTATATAGCAATTGTACAGAACTACTCATGCAACTAATGCAGTAGAGAAGTAAACTGTTTAACAATAATACCAGTCCAATTTTTTATTTCTATTTTTATTTATTTATTTATTTTTCGGCCTTTACAAAAGATCTCAAATAAAAGAGGTAAATTAACCATCCTTCCATCCATAATCAAATGTTTTTCTTATTCATCTCTGCAACAAAAAATATTGTAGTTTTGGTACAAGCAGTAAGCTAAGTTACTGGGTATAACATTCAGGGGAAAATTGTTCTAGTCCTTCTAATACATATCTTAAAAAAGAGCCGACGAGCACTCTCTCCTTTCAACATATTTACAGTCGGTCAGCAATTACCACCCAAGTGAGCACATCAATCCTGCTGCACTTCCCATAAAAATCTGCCAACAATTTTGATAACAAGTGAGATGAGTTATACTTTGGTGAGGACTCGGGTTTCTGTTTAGCAACATGACTCTAGATATAAATGCAACACAATTTTTTTTACCATTGCTGATTTTTCCTGAACTCTGTAAGTACCGGGTATATGTTTTCAAATGCAAGATACGTTTCATCTCGCACCTGAAAGAATTAGTAATGTGACATTTTAGATTGGGTAGGGAACCATAACAGCAAATAAAACCAGACAATGCAGAACATAATCCAATAACTAATTTTTCTCATAATATACTAAAGGTTCAGAGAGGGCTTAACAAACCACACAGAAATCATGTCATTACCTTAGCTCCTGTCAGAACAATTTTCCCGGAAACAAAGATAAGCAGCACAATTTTTGGTTGCTTCATACGATAAATCAATCCAGGGAACAACTCTGGTTCATACTGTACCAACAAATGTGAATCGTGTGATCAATTTCAGAAAGCACACTTAGAAGTATCGCAACACATTTAACAAAATATTCAAAAGCTGCAAATTTGATATGAGAAATGAGAATTGAGAGTTCTCAGGCATTACAACAACCAGCATGAACAAACAAAGAGTTACAAAATTTTTGGACCTTGTCATGGTTTGCCAAGAGTTTTTTGGGTAACAGGTTTATAAAGAGTTGCCAACACACACACACACACACACACACACACACTCTCTCTCTCTCCCTTGCTATCTCAGATTTTGTATCTCTTTCTCTCCACCATGGAGCCACATCAATCATCAGTCAGTTAAATGCAATTCCACCCATCTCCATTGCTAATGAGTTGCCAATCAAGAGTGAGCATAGCAGAATATGTTGATTCTTTACCACTGGCAATATTTTAGCTACCAAAAAGCTGATCATTTTAAACAAAATTAAGGGCCTCTTTGCCAATTAAAACTACTGAGACAACACACACAATAACACCCATTTCTCTTCCCACTTAGCCTGGTTTAATTCAACTTTAAGCCCATAAGTAGTACCCAATCCATATACCAATAGTGTTAGCCGGAATTGATTTGGAACTCAGAGAGTCAACTCAACCAATATTAATAACTAATAAAAAATAATAGAAAACCCAAATTGAAAGTAGCATATTATAAGAACCAATAGAACAGATTCAACAGAACTGCATAATCCCCACTTATCCAAAAAAAATTGCATAATACAATTATAATTTTGAGAGCAAAGTTATGTAGTGCATATATTTATATATATGCATATACATAAGAGAGAGAGAGAGTACGCTAATGTATTTGGCCATCTTGGGGACAACCTGACTTGATGAGGACTTCGAGGCCGAGACACGAGTTCTATAATCAGAACAGCCATGAGACCGGCAACATAGAGAAAAAATGAAATTAAAGAGAGAGAGAGAGAGAGAGAGAGTTGAAATAGTAAAGTGTTGGGGCATGTAAAGCGAAGTCGTTTATGAAAATGTCCTCTGTTTTTTTTTGATAAGTTATGAAAATGTCCTTTTTGGACATTTTGCTTCTATTTTTATTTTTTATAATTAGACCTCGGGGCATATTTGCACAATTTTTGTGGTGGGGGGGTGTAATTCCAGTACAAAATTCATGGATCTTAACCACCCATGACACAAACCCCAGATGATTTCTGTCACACAACGGAAAATGAATCCCAAGTCTGTCATTTTACCAAAACCGGCCCTTCTGTTTCCATTCTATGGTCACGAGCCAGACCAACACGTGATGACACCATTATAGACCCTCAGGCCCGGGTTTTATCCATGAGTTAATAATATAGGAAAGAAGTTTCAGTGTTTCTGCTGTTGAGCAACGACCCTCGCTGTGGTCTATTCTAGCAGTTAGCTTGGTCCTTTTGCTGCTCTTGGCAGTGTTGAATCTTTCTATAATGGTTC
>JAOTQH010217857.1:0-14323 GCA_025631255.1 Cornus kousa
TTGTTTTATTTAATTTGAATTCAAGTCTAGTATAGAATATAATTGTTAATATAATTAGATTATATTATAGTCATCGTATAGTTTAATCACTTCAAATTATTTTTTTTTTATCAAAAAATTAATTTTTGTACAAAAGGAAAACCATTACAAACTTAATGAAAACTTCAGTGTCACTCTGTAACCAAATGATAAACCTTAAATTTAGTTGTAATTAGTTCAAATCCCTCCAGAGAAATGTACATATCATTCATATGATTCCATTGCATCACTTTTCTGTCTTTTTTATATTTATCTTACTATCAGAGCCAGCTATTGATGAGATGTATTGATTCACATACCTGATCAATAAATCCTACACCTGATCTTTGTTTTGAAGTCTTCGTGATTAGAACCATTTATTCACGCGTCCGGTGCTTTGCGAGTAGGTCTATCGGGCTATTTTCATGCGCATCGATTCAAAAGGAAGAGTCAAGAGTAATAATTGGATACCAAAAAAAAAAAACAAGGAGGACGAAGCAATTGAAAAAGCAAATAATTGTGGTAAGTGTATCAGGGCATCTCCAATACTAAAACTTACTTTTTTTATGTTAAATTTATATTTTGACAGGTATTATAGTGCTAAGATATAATATTTTAATAATTTTGTTTCGACGGTACATTCAATACAAAATGTTATTTTTTAACCCAATCAGCATTCTTTTTTAATTATTATTTTCACCATTCATATTTGCATCAGTAATATTAATATTAGACACATTTCAAGTCAAGTTATAGATATCAGAAGCAAACTAAAATTAAGCCTAATTAAAAAGAAGTACAAATCTAAAATATCTAGTAAAAAAAGAACCAAAAAAAAAAATAATAATAATAATTTTTTTACCACTATTTGTGGATTAATTTTTTTATATAACTTTTTTTTGAAAATTTATATATTATATATATATATGTATATTACATATATTTAATTATATTATTATATATATATATATTTAGGGCAAATCATTTCAGTCTCAAATAAGGAGAGAGAGAGACGCGAATGAATAATGACTAATGAAAAATGACACTGTTTTGAAAAATGAGAGACTTGCTAAAAAAAAATTAACAACTGTCATATATGAAATTTTTTTTGAGAATATCATATTTTAAGAGCTTAAATAAGAGTTCATTAGATAGGTTTTTTTTTATCAATTTTTATATTTTGAATTTGAGTGGCCCAGGTGAGAGAGTATTAAAATTGCTCTTCCAGCTTTTTCTATTTAGGTGGACTTTTTCTAAATGAAGTGACATATTCACGTGGTGTGTCAGATATTGGATTTACTTTTGCATTCAAAGTCTCTCTAGAAATTTGGATCCCCGATTCTTGTGCATAATTTACAATTACAAATAGTTATTGTTGTGGTGAGTGGTTGTTTTTTGAGGGTGAATCTTAATAACAAAGAACGGAAGTTCGTTGCCTTTTTTTATAAAAAAAAATATATACATAAATGAAGTGTAGAGTAAATATTTTCTAAAATTAATAATGCTTTATTCTCAAAGGGAAGAATTTATATATACTCTTGTTATTAGATATAAAATTTAAACCCAAACTTTCATATATATATATATATATATATATATAGCTTACAAAATTAAATATATAATTTAAAACTTGAAAAAATAATACATTTTATTAAATCTTAATAGAATAATTAAAGAAAATTGTACTAAAATCGTATATTTTATAAAAGAATTTTTAATTAAATTTAAATTTAAATTTAAATTAATTATTATATAAATTCATAATGTAATTTTATTAAATAACTAAAACGTATTGGCCAACAAGAATTCAAATAAAGATAAAAGGGAATTGAGAATTATCAAAGACATGTTATAATTTTATAATAGTGTTGAGGTTTTTAGAAATAAGTTTGAGTTTTATGATTTTAGCCTTTAAAAAAATAAATTTATGTATGTTGTATTTGATGGAATGAAATTGAAAAAAAAAAATTAATTCAATTTATTGAGTTATTTTTTTTCGATTCCATCAATTAGAATTTCAATACCAATTTCAAAATTCCAATTATATGTTTGGCAAACATAGCACCCTATAAGAAAAATAAAGAGTAATAATTGAAATATCTTGACACTGTCTTATTAAAGATTAAAAAGGAAATGACTTTATTAACGCTTGAATAATTCAATATTGGAATAATTTATAGACACAAGTTTTCAGTTGAAGGCTATGTAGCATTGCTCTTAATAATTGAGGAGTAAAAAAGTTTTAGTACGTTGTGTGGTGTCGTTGATAACTCAATAATTGGGTAAAGTTTTGAAATGAATAACGTTACCAAAGCTATCAATATTACATATAAATGTGTGTGTAAAGAGAGAGGGAGAGGAAATGGTACACTGACACTACTATGAGAGAGAGAGAGAGGGAGAGAGGAAACATGGTACCATGACACTACTATAATCACCAATAAAGATTGAAAAGGAAACGTTGGTGGCAAGTTCCATCATAATGTGACGGGTTTGAGAGACTAGATAAGGTTATGACACTTTAATCACCAATAAAGATTGAAAAAGACATGTTGGTGGTAAGTCCCCATCATAATGTGACGGGTGTGAGTCACTAGATAAGGTTTTGCGATTTCGAACTAATAGTAAAAAACCAAATGAATGATTGACCTTAATAGTCTTATACCAAGTAAAATCTAATATTTTATTTATCGATTTATAATTTATGTCAATTAATAATTTCAGAACACAACACATTTTTTATTAAAATTTGACACGAGATTTATAAATCAAAACTAGTTGGACAATGATTACCTAAAAAGCAAATGAACACGGACACTTAAAAAGCAAATACACTTACAAAATTAGATATAAAATTTAAAAAGGTCTCTCTAGAATTTGGATCTAATTGTGGTAAGTGTTTTTTAAGGATAAATCTTAAAAAAAATCAGAGTTAGTTGTTTTTTTTCAGAAAAAAAAAAAAAAAAATACATAAAATGGAGTGTAGATTGTAGAGTAAATATTTTTTAAAATTATATGCTTTATTCTAATAAAGTAAAGAATTTATATATATTTTTGTTATTAGATATAAAATTTAGACCACACAAACTTTCATATATACATGCTTACAAAACTAGATATAAAATTTAAAAATCAAGAAAAGAATATATTTTATTGATTTTTTTATATTCTACAAAATAATTTTTATATAAATTCAAAATATAATTTTATTAAGTAACTAAAACAAGACCAACAAGAATTCAAATAAATATAAAGATAAAAGGGAAGTGAAAAGTATTACATCCGACAAGTAAAGGTGATAAGGATGCAATGGGCAAATTATTACACAAAGAAAGATGAAAAGGAAAAATGCTTCCATTTTATTGGTGCAAATGTTGACAAATAAAAAAGCTATTGAAGTTACATTTTGATATTGAAATTGATGGTAAATTAGAGATCACAATAAATATTGTATTACAATCACAATTTGAATTCTTATTGGCATGTATTGCAAATAACTCATTTTACTATATTATTTTAAATTTACATATATAATTCTCATAAACTCTTGGAATTATATTTTTATCTTAAACTTACATATATAATTTCTTAAACTCCTGAAATTATATTTCTTATAATTAACTCGACTTTCATTCCCAATTGTTTTCCATCATATATAGAAATGAAATAAATAGTAATTTACAAGGTCTAAATTAATTAAAAATACCATCGTTATTTTTATATATACCACTACTAATTAATTCTTTATTATTCTACTATTTATTTTATTTATAAAATGAGGACAATTTAACTATCTAAACTATAATATGATATTTCTTTATAATTCTCTTGAATGAATTTTCATACCAAATTCATGTTAAAAAATTAATTTGCAAATGTCTCGATAGCTCAGTGGTTAGTGCCTCCGGTGGATGTTGGGAGTGCCAGACTTCGACTCTTTGCATCTACTAATTTAACTTCTAACCTTTCTTGTCTTTGAGGGGGAAAAAAAATGTTAAAAAATTAATTTTCTTTTCATTTAGTTCTTTTTTTTTCATCTAAATAAAAGAATGCCATAGCGTAATATTAAATAAGAATAAAAGCGCTAATTTCACGTCATCAGATCATTGCACACTAAGTAGTCTAGCATCGCATTATTACACAGAAAGATCAAAAAGAAAATGCCTGACTCCATTTTATTGGTGGACAAGCTCTTGTTGGACATGCTTTTGGTAAAAAGTTATGTAAGTATTGCAAAATGATTTAGGAAAAAAAGTATTGCAAAATGTATCATTGGCTTTTGTTCTTAGGGAGGTAAATGAAGTTGTCCATCCCAACAAGTGGTTTGTTAGGAAATTTAATTGATACATTAAAGGTTTACTATTCAAGTGATATTTTGTTGTTGAAAATTATTTGTAATTAATTAGGATAATTGATATATTGTAATTTATATTTTAGGATTATTTAGTTTAGAAAGTTTTTTCGATATTCTTTAAATTATTTTAGAATATATTGTAGGATATGTTATTATTATATTATGTAATATATTTTAACTTTGTATAGGTTTAATATATGATTTTAGATTTCTTGCTCTTTACATATCTCATTAGGTACGTTGGGCATCTCATACATGATACAATATATAGTTTCAAATGCAACAAAGGTAAAATATTCAGATGAATGGGGCACAAGTAATAACCACCAAATAAATGAAACTCATTAACAATGATGCAACCACTGTTTGTACAGGACCTCTGTGATGCTGTGAGAGGTGTGTGTCACAAGGTGCAAATTCAGATGCATCTCGTGAAAAGGTAATCGAAAAGGAAAAGGAAAAGGAAAAGGAAAAGGACAATTAGATTTGACAAAAAGGACAAAACAAATCAACACTTTGGTTGATGGATTGACGATTTAAAAGCAAAGAGTGCACATGGTGTGTCATTCTTTGAATTTGCTTTTGCATCCAAAGTCTACTACAGCTGATTTCCTCGTCAGAGATGCTCCATATTTTTGTGCATAATTTACTCTAATAAATACTAGTGCAAGTATTTTTTAAAAAGAAATCTTAAAAACAAAAACAGAGTATTATTTAAAAAAAAAAAAAAAACAAACTTGGAGTGTAGAACGTGAATACTTTCTAAAATTTAAATTAATTATGTTTTTACTCTCATAAAGTAAAGAATTTATATATATACTCTTTTTTTAGTTTAAATTTTATATCTAAAATTGTAAATATAAAATTTAGACTCAACTTTCCTATATACCCTTACAAAATTAATTAGACATTTGTTCTTGGCAATTGGAATTTGTATATATACTCTTTTTTTTAGTTGAATTTTGTTAATTCTATTAAATTAACAACAAAAAGAAATTTTATCAAAAAATATGTGGCTATTAATTAAATTGATTAAATCAAGAAAAAATAAATTATGGAATGGTACATCCTTCTCTAATTCCATTGGTACAATTAGGTGCGTACTGCTGACTCACCTACCAAAATAAGCCAAATATATATATATATATATATATATATATATATATATTGACTTCTTAATAACAAATGAATCCACGGTGATCACAAGAGTTCCTAAAACCCAAGCAGGTAAGCAACAACATATGGTGTAGACGTCCTCCTAGTTGAAAAGAGTGCATGCAACTATTCAAATTGACCCATTACAATTAAAGACTTAAATGTTGAATTATTTATGACATGGTTCAGGAGAATTTAGTAAGACTAATTATGTGTTGAGTTGTGATTGTGTAAAGATTATATGGTGTGGGTCAGGCACGGATGCTTATAAATTTTTGTAAAAAATTTTAGAATGTTCATTTAAAAAAAAAAAAAGAGGTTAAGTAAATTGCACTTACACCCCAAGTTTAGATTAAAGACAGGTTAACTACAACTTAGGCAATTTTTAGATAAAGGCACCCCTAAATTTTGTAAATTGAATAAAGACACCCCCAAATCAATGTAAAAGTACCTTATTATCAATTAACTTATTTAAATTATAAAATTACTATTTTAACATACTTAAATTAAGCATTTTAATGGACAAAATAAAGTTTCACACTACGACTTTATTTTGACAATTATGATCATATTTACCTTGGGGAGACTACATAGCCACACTTTTTTTATTCTTCAAAATTGTATGATCTTTATTTGCCAATAAACTCTCATAAGTCCTAAACTACCCATAATAATTGACCAATAACTAAAGCCTTCTATTTTTTTTTTATCTTGACAAAAAACTCATACACCTAATCCATAAAACAAACTTATAGTATTATTATAATTAGTATATATTATATACTGCTAACAATACTATTACAATCTATTTATGAAAATATTCATTGCCTATTTTTTATATGGTTTCTGGGTTTGTTATGGATTTGATTTATTGCTATTAAACATATATGAATTGAAAGTTGAGCAAAAATGATGATGTAATTATCTTTTCTATCACATCCTAATGTCAAAATTTTTATTTCTAATAAGAGGTTGATAAAATTTAATATTTAATTCCAAAATTCTTAGAGTGATTAAAGCCACACCTATGGAGACCCAAGACTAAGATGGATTGAGAAAAACCGTCTTCAATGTCGGATAGTATGCAAGTTTGATTTGTCACACTCACGGGCTAGTTATTGCCCATGCAAACATATATCAATCAATACCCCACCACACTTGTTATGCGTGGATCAGAAAAACATACTAATCTCACCAATAAATGAGGCGATGTCAAAATTAATAGCAAGATCATACATACATATTTTACTTATTCAATCAAAATTTAAGATTACATTTATGGATTACGTTAAAGGGAAAAAAACTAAATTTCTTGACAAAGTAAATTGTAAAATGAAAGAAAGAAAGGATTTGAGATATGGAATCCCATTTCAAAATTGGAATGCAAACCGATTAGTTTAGTGTGTGGGTGACATAAATTATAGTAGTTTTCACATATATGAACAAAAAATCGTGTGTGATTGGTGCGTGTAACATCACAAAAAGTCTTCAAAGCCAAACTGAAACTTCCTTGTAGCTTCTCCAATTTTCCATCCTCTGCGCACGTGTCCTTAAGTTGAGAAACGTATTATCAATCTTATTAATTAAGGAATATCTCAACAACTTATTTATTTTATTTTTCCACTCCTGCTTTATTGTTACTGTGCATTAAGAGCAATCTTATGGTTTAATTTCTTTATTGGTTTGTATAATTTAGTTGACAATGACATGAAAACTTCTATTATTATGGATTATATATATATATATATATATACATATATATAAATATATAAAGATACATGGATCAATTGTAGCTATTATAATTACCTTGTCCTCTCGATCTGACTACTCTTTTTAGGTAATGTTTGGGAAACGTTGGTTTCAACAGTGGTGCATGCATTTGGATTGAGGGATACAATTCAAACCCTATGAATTAAGTTTGCTCTATTTTCCATTATATATATATATATATATATATATATATATATATCTCAATATTGTCACCCGTGACGATTGACAAGACACGACGTGGGTGATGTAAATTACTACGTATCTTATTCTACAATTATAAGTGAAAACAACGAATAAAAATGAATATTTCTTAAAGTTTAGTTATTTCCATTTGGCAGAAAATGAAAACGATGACTTTGAAAACCTTGTTCACTTCCACTACTACACATGATCCACATCCTTTAAAAGAAAAAAAGGAAAACATGTTTTAGAAACCAACTACCGACTACCAGCTACCAAGTGTTGGTTGTGACTGAAATATATTTTTTCCACCACCTCGTTGTCACATTATTTAGAAAGAGAAAAAGAAATTAATTATAAAGTAAAATATGGACTACAAAAAGAGTGCCAAATATTAAACTTGAGTGATATCTTCTCCAACTATTTGTAATTTGATCTGACAAAATTGATATATTAATTTATTCCTACCTAGCTATTACCTAAGAAAGGTGAAAATAATTAAACGTAGAATATTCTTACCTATCACCAATGCAATATATATCTAATAAAAATCAATGAGTAGGGATGGACAAAAGTTTGATGGTGTTACCCGAATAACAAAGGGTCAGATCTTACCCCATGATTTGAGTTTCGAATTCTCTTTTTCTAACTCCACTTAATACTAACTCTCTAACCATTCTCAAGTTAAAAATAATTACAATAATAATAATACCATAGCAATGGTTATGTGTGTAGCCATCTTGGAAATGCTGGACAAAGGCCCTTAAAAATGTACATTGCATATCTGTGTTTATTTATACACACACACACATATATATAAAGAAGAAGTTACTGTAAAATAATCAACAATGCCACGTGCGCGTGTATCATAATTAACAAATATAATTTGACCTCTTCGGCTCTTCAATAATAACACCGAAACTACAAAAAAATAAATAAATTAATAATAATAAATTTATTTATTTAATTTTGTTTAGGTAGTTTAAGAATTAATATTATAAATGAATAAAGAAGCCTGTACAAACTACAAACAAACCAGACTAGAGATGGCCAACAGAGCAAATACAAACGGACTAGGCAAGATATAGCAAATAAATTTAATTTTTCTTTCTTTGTAATTAAGTTAAAAGTCTAAAAAATGTTTCCACCTTCAATGATATAAATTTACTATATATGATATATATGGTTGACAATAAGATAGGAGAATTACAATGCAGATATTATAATTCAAAGGAAATGACAGCAACGAGGTGTTCACGTGATCAATGCACAACTATATGTTTTCTAGAATTAGGTTGATTAGTCTCTAGATAATGTTATATTAAACTTCAGTCCACTTGTCAATAGTATTTAAAAAACTTGTAATATTTTATTAAACTCTAATTTATATAGCCTTTAGAATCCTCCCCAATATTGGATATAGCCTTCGCCATCCCCTGTCTCTCCTAGACTATGAATTAATGCATATCTATGTTTTTATATATATATATATATATGTTCGCGTATATATAGTATACAGCATGGACAGTAAAAATTGCCTATTTCGCCGGCAGGCTATCGCTGTCCGTGACCAACAGAGTCACCAGAAGGAGAGAAAAGAGTCATCTGGTCCGGATCCGGACAAAATCCACCAAACTGTACCCAGATGACTTGGCAGACACATTGGCCCCACCTGTCTCCCATCTGAATGTTTTGCTGACGTCTGTGGGCCCACGTGTCCCCTCTTCCCATACCAATCTCTAAGACAAAATATTTCAATGTCGGTATACTACAATCCTGTGTCAAAGTCCATGAGGAGAAAAAAACTTCGGTGGGCAAGATAATTATGGGACTAATACCATCAACAATATTATATATTTATGTAAAAATAAAAGTAATGATACTCTGTTCCATTAACTTGGACTATTTTTAGTCTGTAAATGAATTGTTGATATTTTATTTGTACACTGAAGATACTAAAAATAATTATATAAAGAAATTGAAGAGATTTTGACGACCCCCTTTTATTTCTCTGATTTCGCTCTGCTGCACGATTCTTTCTTTTCCACTTTGCAAAATTGAAGGGAAAACAAAGTAGTAAGAAGTCTCTCTATTGGTTTATAAAATCAAAGAAGAAAATACATATATATGTTTGCTTGAAGAGGAAAAATTGAATCCTAATAAGATTGAAGGTAATTTTTCAATATATATTTTAGCTTCCGTATATTGTATCAGTTTTGGGGATTTGATTAAAAAAAAAACTTCAAAAGTTTATTAAGAACTGTAATGATGAACCGTGAGTAAGAGAGAGAAAGAATCAAGGAAGCAGCAGAACGAAATCAGAGAGATAGAGAGGGGTCGTTGAAACCTCTTCAGCTTCATTCCATATTTATTTTTGGTATTTTTAGCACACAAATAAAATATCAACGATTTAGGTAATTAGTGGCAATTACACCTAGGATTCGGACTAAGAGTAGGCCAATTTGATCGGACAGAATATCATTACTCTATTGTATCCCTCCAAAAATGAGAAGATTTGGAGGGAAAGGAAAATGGGTTAGTGATACTATCACAATGTCATAATTAACCTCCAAAATTATAACATTGACTTGAAGAACAACCTCTAAAATTATAAATGGAGGGTATAAAAGTAATTCAATTGCTATCATTTCTTTTCTTTTCTCTCCTCTATCATATCCAAATTAGAATACTAGCATTTCTCTTCTTTTCTCTCCTATCTATTCAAACACGAATGTAAATTATTAATATCCTTTCATTATCTCGTAACTAGTATTATCCTTCTTCTTTTTTTCTTTTTCTTTTTTTTTTTCTTTTTTTTTTCTCTCCTACATATCCAAATGAAACCTTAGTATTCGATAAATTATTGCTATCCTTTCATTTCTCTCGTAACTATTATCATCCTTCTTCTTCTTCTTCTTCTTCTTTCTCTCCCTCTCTCTCTCTATTACGTATCCAAACGAAGCCTTAGTATTCGAGTTCTAAATGTGGACACTTATTTTGGGACGAAGGGAGTATATACTAGCATTCAAGTGTTGAACGAGAGTATAAGAAAGGTATTTTATGAAATAAATTTCAATGATGACTTCTTTGCATTTTAAACTATTTTTTATTTTTATTTTTTATGATTACTTTATGAAAATTTTGTTCAAAATTGGTTATTGAAAATTGAAAATTGAAAACTAATTTTCTCCAAAAACAAAATCACGTATATGGTCGATTTGGTTAGATGCAATTCAATAGTGGAAGTGTTGTGAATGAAAGGAACATATAATTTCTAGAATTTCAATAACATGATTTTTTTTTTTTTAAAGAAAATTATGGAAAAGTGAAAAGTATGTCATAGTTCGGAATTCGGATGGTTTGAAAGTAATAGAAAATATAATAATTTACCTAAATTATCCATATTTTTATTAAATATGACAATATGTCTAAATAAATTTATATTCAATAAATAATTTTGGTTTTTTCAAAAATAGAAGTAATATAAGAATCTAAATAATAAAATTTTGTAAGACACCTAGAGAAGTATAATTATAGTAATTTTCTTATCAAAAGTTACCCATAAACACATTTTATTTTAGAAAGCAAATGGGGGTATAATTGAAATTTTATACATTTCCCTATATTTTTTACAAGAAAATTTTGTGGGAAAATTGGATAGTTAATAAAAATTACTTTCTCACAAAATTTTCGTACAATCCAAAGTTCCAAACTTTTAAAAGGTTAGAAAATTTTCTATTTCTTTTCATTTCTTACTACTTTCATGTAATCAAACTAAGTTACAAAGAAATATGATAAAATAAAAACTCACGAGCATTTAACATTCCTGTAATATGCATATATATCATATAATCCCTATAGGTTATGAAAACCCCCTAACGTTTATTATAGGGGCAAATAAGGGTGTCCCGTCAATTGGTCATTAATGGGGTGATAAAAATACTAAAATACCCTTCCTACAATTATAAAAAAATAAAATGATAAAAAATTCAGTTAATGTAAATTTACCATTATATCCTTTAGTTTTTCGATTTATATACAAAAGGGATGGTTGTTTTGGGAATCAACAAAGGATAATTTTGATATTTATTAAATTTAATCAGTCATGTGCCAGACACATTTTTTTAACGGTGCATTTCTAACCGTAACAGCCAAAAAGTCCTTATTTACAATTTTTTTAAATTCATGAGAGACTTGTATACCCAAAGTAAAAGAGAAGGGTGTTATTTGCTCAAACAATAAACCTTAAAAGTGTTTTAGATCCTTAGCCCTAAAATAAAATAGTATAATTAGAAAAAAGAATGCTAGAATTAACTATTAAGGGTGGAAAGATGACCCGAATCTCACAGGCCCGTCTAAGCCGAATCCGAGATGGGTTAGCCTGGCCCAACCCTATAAGTGGATGGATTGATTGGGATTAAAGTGAGAGTAGAATTCAAAGAAATTTGAGTGCCTAGCCAAACACATAAATATATATATATATATATATATAAATAATTTTTTTTCACACCAAACATAATGATCATCAGATATGATATAAGTATTGAATATGACATAATTTTTTTACTTATTGATGTGCAAGAGATCATTTCTGTGCAATCGATAAAAAAATATATTATCAGTCCATTATTACATAGGTGATACTTATATCAATTATCATTCATTTTTCCAACCTTTAAAAATAAGCAACAACCATGAAAACATGGTTTAGAAAGTGAAGTAACAAACTTTGAAACATTGTCCATAGAGACATCACACACTTTGTTTTTTTTTTTTTTTTTTTTGCTAAGTTCAAACATAAACATGTTGCACATAAATCAGTAACTATATCATTAGAGCTATTTAATTTCAACAAGGAACAGCCTTTAAGATAGACATTCACAAATATCCTTAATCTCTCTCTTTCTCACATACATACAGGTTCCCAAATTAATATCCTTAGTCTCACACACAAACACACAAACAGAGATATGGATTTACTTACAAGTTTTCTACCATGTGTTCTGTTTATCTGGACTTTGGTTCAAGGCCTACTATCAATTGCAAATGGAACCAAAACTAGTCCCGACAAGTTTCCATCGGGACCAGCACCACTTCCAGTTATTGGAAACATTCATAAACTCAACAACCAACCCCACAAATCTTATTGACTTTGTCTACAGTTGTTCCAAATCAGGTGTTGCAGTGGATATAGGACAAGCTACATTTAGAACTAGCCTTAAACTATTATCAAACACCATATATATTTTCTGTGAATTCGATTGATCCAAGTTCTAATATGGCACTAGAGATCAAGGAATCAGTTCGGGACTGGATGGAAGAGGCTGGAAAACCCAATTTGGCCGATTACTTCCCTGTCCTTGGAAAGTTTGATTTACAAGTTATAAAAAGTAGATGGGAGATTCATCTTGGGAAGTTGTTTGGGTTCATGGATAGTATGATCAATAAACGATTGGAGATAAGGAAATTTCATGGCTACATCAAGACCAATGATGTGTTGGGAAGTTGTTTGGGTTCATGGATAGCTCAAGTGTCTTCATATCATCGTTGGCACTTGGTAGTAACACAACTCAAATAAATAAAGACTACTGATATAGAGATTGAATATAGGCAGTTCAAGAAAATGTGACATTCTCATTTTTATGATATATAAATTGAATAGCTGAATTGAAGTACCTCTATGACTTTTTTTCAAAATGTAGGGTAATCCTCACAGTTCTCCTTTAACAACAACAAATAGAAGGAACAACAATAAAATTTTCACCTTCATAAGAACAATTGAAAAGGAATTGTTTTTCTAGACCTTCAATAATCCATCTGCTGCCAAAAATATCAATCCGCATATGTATACCGACCATAATCAACTTTCCAATGATATTAAAGATAAAACGAAACAATGTCACTATAAAAAGTCACCTAGGCACCTCGGTATCTAGCTTAGTAAGCCTTACCTCCTTGTGTGAGCTTGTTAACATGAATAGAAAATAAAACACTTGAAGTTGGATACAATTCAAAAAAGTTTACCATTTCAATTTGACACCCATTAAATTCTTTTAACTACTGCTCAAAGTTTTGGTTTATAATTTATCCAAATGTTGAGAGTATTATTCAGCTTATATTATTTTTTTCACATGCTTTGTGCAGCATGCACCTTGAGCCTTTTAACAACTATGCTCCAGTATCTAAAATGTTTAAGAACAATAAAGTGAAAGCATTGTTAAGAAAAATGGGGGGACCATTATGTGACGACCCTGAATTTTTCAACCCAGTGTGTCCTGTGAAGACCCGAAAGTTGACCCGATGACGGATCCAAAATGCGGAAGCAAGAAACAAGACAACTGTCTCCTAAGGCATAACGCACCTCTAAGACCCAAAGATGACCTTCTATGAGGTCACGGAACCCAAAGGAATAAAGTGCGAAAGGAAAACAAAGACAAGTCCTTAGAGATGTATGTCATCCCTAAAACACAAGAATGGCCCTTCGAGAAGTGTTGAGACTCAATGGAAGCAAAATGGAGACAAGGGTATCAAAACCCTATGAAGGATGGACCAAGGGGTAAAATGGTCATTTTACCCTAAGAGGAAGGAATTTGACTTCCACCAAGTCAAATGAGATCAAAAACATCCCAAAACATCCTTTGGTGAACCCTATCCCGGTTCAAACCAAATCCGACACCCTTTCACAAAAATCACCTAGTGCGTACTTATGACTTAGAAGACTCTTGTCTCCGTACTAAAGTCAAACCCTAGCCATCACATAATTTAGGTTCTCACAAGCTTTCCAAAATCAATAAGTTCAAAACTTATACAAAATCAAATGCAAGTTACCACATTCCATGCACAAAT
>JAOTQH010218185.1:0-14318 GCA_025631255.1 Cornus kousa
CCAAGTAATTTCCATTCAGCCATTTCCTTTATTGTCATTTCAATTCAGCCATTTAATTTTCATGTTATTTCAATTCAGCCGTCTTTCTTTCCATTTCAATTCAGCCAGCAATTTAAATTCAATCCTTTCATTCAAATTTTCTTCAGTCATTGTATTTTAATTTTTTTTTAACACTTTATAAAAGTCCTTGCTACAAACAAGGCAAAAAAGAACCTTGCTGGGAGTTCTTACTAGTCTCTCTTCCACACAATCGCCTGAGAGTCAGCCATCGGAAAAAGGGATAGACTGGTGTTCAATTATCATTATTTTTGAGTGTTTTGTACAAATACTCTGGCACGCCCGCGAAGAGTCCATCGATCGGCGCAGGAGTGAAAACTGTGCGAACAGGTTACGAACAGGTTATTAACTCGTTGGGTGCAGTTGGTGCAACATATATTTTAAATGACAAATTAGTAATTACCTTAAAAAAAAAAAAAAATTAACATGTCATGGCAATAGTCACGATTTAGTGGTGAATGTAGAGAGTCCGATATAGGACCCTTATCCAACAACTTAAAATTTTAAGATAAATTAATCACATTTATGAGAATTTCAATACAAGTTGCATTAAAAAGGTGATTTATAATTGACACAAAGGTAAATGAAACATCTTTCATCAAAAAATTAAACATAATATACCTAATTTGGAGACATTAACTAGACTCAGATTGAAACCTAACACATTTTATTTCATACTTCATATGAAAGCATACTTTATTTATTTATTTAATTTATTACGTAGAAACTAAATTGACATTTACAAAGTTAAATATTGTCATAATATGTTACTAAGTATCAAGTTACTTCATTTGAAAGGTGTGAGATTTTTAGTCATGTAAATAGTGATACCAATTTAACACACAGACAATGTGATTGCATGTGTGTTGATTATAAAATTATATAATTTTAAATAAATCTAGTGAGTTCAATGTCTCATTACCCGTTTAAAAAAAATAAGATATTGGAGAAAACTAAATCCACATGTTATTTATTGATAAACTTAAATTGATTAGTAAGGAAGGTGTGAATGCTGTTGGAAGGCATCTACATATTATAATAAAAGAACCTCTGCATCTCAGGCCATTATAAAAACAATTTTGTTTGTAAATAGAAAAATTCTCCCTTCCAAATCTGTCTAGATTTTGTAGTATTTTTAATATTTTTTAAACATTTTTCAAATTTGATTTCATTTTATAAAATGAAAGGAGCTTTCCAAGGAAGAACACAGTTCAATTCCTCATTATCATATATATATATATATATATATATATATATATGATTATTTATGAACGAATTCTTAATTCTTAATTATTATATAATTTTTTTAAAAATAATAATGTCCAAAAGAGATGTAGTTAAAAAAAATATATATATATTAATATCCATGACATAGAAATAAAGGGAACAGAAACGTGCAATGCAATGTAAAATTAATAACACGGAAGTGGAGCCTCATTAATTAAAATTTTGAAAGGAGTTGCATAAAATTCATACCCAAACTATAAAAATAAAAATCCTCAATTTCACAAAATATAAAAGTCCATCTAACAAGGTGAACCGTGTTTAGTAAAAAAAAGTTCTATTCTGACACTTTGTTGTCCCATATTATTTGTACTCTTTCTCCGGTATATTTTCTTAAAATAAAAATTAATAGTAATAGTAAAATAAAATTATATAGAGGTCTAACGTATGAGTTAATGAGTCAATTCAAACTCAACTTAAAATATGAAATATTCAATCTAAGCATACTTTTACATAATTGGACCAAAAACGTCCAATTTATCTAATCTAGCAATCTTTTGTGCACCCCTGCACATTAAAATCTCGTAGTATGTTAGTATTTTTCTTTGAAAACCTTTTCTTTTTTTTCTTGTTTTAACTAAATTTTTACATATCTTTTTAAAAATTTCAATAAACCATTGTGTTACATTGATTTTGCTCCAAGTTTATCATTTTTATGTACAATCATATAATAAATATTGAACTTTATAATTAGTGAGCAATAACCATCCTTTATCTCCTATCGAATAAAATGAATTTTAAAATGTGACAAAACAAGTAAATATATCAGGCTATATTGGAGTATTTCATAATCTAAACAAATATCACACACAGCATGAAAATTGTGATCAACACGAATTTAAACTCGATTGTGAATCCTTGATCATATTCAATACAGCACGAATTTAGACCCGATAGAACATATACATGAGGAGCTTAGCCCATGCATGAGCTGACTTGAGGAAAAGCCTAAACAAAAAAAAGAGGGTAACCTTTAAGGTCCACACGTGCGAGTAAGTCCTGAAAAAAAAAAAAAAAAAAAAAAAAAAAAGGAAGAAGAAGAGGGTAACCTTAAAGGTCCACACGCGCGAGCAAGTCCTTCAAAATTGGCGGGGTTCATACGGTTATTCCAACAGAGTCGGGACATAGCGATGGGATGTAGACCTGTTCGTTCTCTGCTAAACTCAAAACCAACCTTTACATTTCTCCGGATCTCCTATATTCCACATCTCTCTCTCTCTCTCTCTAAAACTTCACCTCTTTTCCTATCTTCCGATTCTGATCTCTCTCCATCGCCATGGATGAAGAATACGACGTTGTGGTTCTTGGAACAGGTCTGAAGGAATGCATTCTCAGCGGTCTCCTCTCTGTCGATGGACTCAAAGTAAGCATTTCTCTCTCTCTCTCTCTCTCTCTCTCTATACACACACACACACACACACATGTAAGTATGAATGCAAGTGTATGAACTTTGCTTCAACTCTGCAATGAAATTCAAGAAATGCTTTGAATTCGCTGAGTATTCTTGATGCCAATCCATTAACGATGCAGAGTTGCTTTTATACTTTTATGTAGTTGAATCACACTCTGATTTGTTGTGATGTATCTGAGATTAGTGTCATATATATATATATATATATTTTCATGAGATTTGAATATACCTATATATATATATATATATTGTGTGTTTATGTACTCTAGTATTGTTATAATTCTGTAGATAGACAATGTTCCTAATTCAGTGGTGATTAATTAGATGGATTTTTGAGTGTATGTCACAAATTTGTGCGTTTCATATTGATTAGTGAATAGATATAATCCAATTCAAAAGTTGCTTAGCTAGCTAGGTATTAGAATCAATTGTTGATTTTTATGTGGATGAGGTTGAGGAGTTTGAATTAGGGATTATTAAAGCAGCCTGCAATAGGTACTTGCTCACCATGTTCTTAGATCTCCAATTGTGATTGAAATGTGGCATGTGGATATATATATATATATATATTTGGGTGATAATCCTGGTTGAGGGGCTAGGATCAGAACCCTAGGCTCTGATATAGAGTTGACCTAGACGGGGATGAATAGGTTTTCGAACCTGGTTAACTAATTTTACATATATAATTTTTGAATTTTAAAGTAAACTAACAAACTACTAAGCATTCTACTCAATCCATCTCGCTTCCAAAGTTTCCAACACATATCAAGAAATACATGTATGTATATAAAGTACATGCAGTAAAGTAAAAGCACAATGGACATAATTAAAGATTTTTCGTGGAAACTCCAAGGGGGAAAACCATGGGACATAGTCCATTTAGATCAAATCCACTACACGAGAAAGAGATTTACACAACTAGGTAATGATGAATACAAAACAATAGATGAATGAAGAACAAACCGAAAACTCCATAGATAATCAACACCATATATATATAAACATTCAGCAGCCTATACGAATTAATGAATGCTCAACAAACCCAAAACTCTAGCAGAACATTGCTAGATTGCCCTCAATGAGGTCTGATATGCTAGAGAGACTTATGATGCATGTGGTTGGTTTTCTAAATCCTAAATGTCTTTTTAGAGCTTAGAATCCTCAAAACTTCAAGGTTTTTAAGAGAGTTAATCTTAAAATGAAACTCTAAGTTTGCATAGCTCAATCGAGCTAAATATTGACTGACCGACTATTGGGATTACAGCAAATTTATTTCATTAATTAGGCATTACAGCTGTATTTCCATGTATTAACTGTTTGTATTTGTATTTGAATTATTTTCCATATATAGTTTGTGGTAGGTAAGATCTCTAGGAATTAATTCAGATTTGTATAGTTATTAGTGATTCTGCATAGATTTATTTTTTCTTAGAATAGAGAGTCTCGTATAAATAGAGGTTGGGTCCTATCCTTCATATGTATTGAATAATACAAATTATTCATCGTCTCTTCTTCTCATTCCGCTAATACTGAGAAGTATCACTACCATCAAAATAGGTTTGAGCCACGGCTTCCCAAATAGCATGAGCTATGGGAAGTCAAAGAAAATTGGCGCTAATACCCGGAGTCATTGGGTTAAGAAGCCATGACATCAACATGGCATTCTCCTCCAACTAAGTAGAGAAGGAAGGTTCAGTATCCGCCGGCTGTTTCTTCACTCCAGTCAAGTACCCCAACTTTCCCTTTCCTGTGATGTACAACTTCACAAACTGGGACAAGGCATAATAATTTGTCCCATCAAATTTGTTAGAAGTCATCTGCACACTCATGTTATCAAGTTGATTTGTCACAATCGAAGGAATGGACGGTGCTGCACTAGAATCAGAAGATTTAAGAGGTAACGACAGACATGTTTTGATGTGTGTGGTGTTTAGAATCTAGGCTTTAGGGTGTTGTCCAAGGCAATTACACACCAAGAGAACAAGAATAGGAGGACAAGGAGAATAGGTCAGCGGTAATCGCTCAGACCTGTGAAACTTCTCTCTCTTTCTCACACTATTGCTTTGATACCATGTAGAAATTCTGTGTGTAAAATATTCTGCCTCATATATTAGCATTAACATCTTGTACAAGTATATTTAAGAAAGAGGGAAAGCTATACAAGGAAAAGAATAAAAAATATTCCTACAAATCTGTTCCTAATTTAAAGCAATCAATCTATCCTATTTTACTACAATCAATTTGTCCTACAATCTTGTACTAATTTACAATAGTCAGAAATCAATCAAATCCCTAAAATCAAGGGAAATAATATGTATCTTACAACACTCCCCCTCAAGCTGGAGCATAGATGTCTCGAATGCCCAGCTTGTCAAGTGCCAAATTGAAAGTCGTACTTGACACTCCCTTTGTCAAAAAATCTGCAAGCTAATGTTTTGTCTTCACATTATTTATCTTCATCTTATAAAATATTTGCAAACCAGTTATCATCCGTGTCTGTCCCTAATAGGTTACAGGAAGCTCTTGACAACCCCAAGTGGAAAGCTGCCATGATTGAAGAAATGGAAGCTTTACAAGAAAATTCTACATGGGAATTTGTTGAGCTACAAAGGGAAAGAAGACAGTTCCAAATTGGTATTCACAGTGAAGCATAAGGTAGATGGTTCAGTGGAGAGGTTCAAAGCAAGATTGGTAGCTAAAGGTTATTATCAGGAAACATTTGCACCGATGGCGAAGATAAATACAATAAGGGTCCTCCTATCCTTGGCTGCAATTTTACAGTGGCCTCTTCAGTAGTTTGATGTGAAGAATGCATTTCTTCACAACGATCTAGAGGAAGAAGTATACATGAACTTCCTCCAGGCTTTGTTAATTCCTCTAAAAGAGGTAAGGTATGCAGATTGAGAAAATCCTTGTATGAACTCAAGCAGTCACCTAGAGCTTGGTTTGGCAAGTTTACTCAAGCCATGAAGAAATATGGATACCACCAGAGCCAGTCGGATCACACTCTCTTTCTCAAACTTTCACTTGGAGGTAAGATTACTGCCTTAATCGTGTACGTGGATGATATTGTGGTGACTGGTAGTGATGGTGAGGAGATGGGTAAGCTGAAAGCATGTATGGCAAAAGAATTTGAGATTAAAGACCTTGGATCTTTACGATATTTTTTTGGGTATTGAAGTTACTAGGTCAAAGAAGGGGATCTTTGTTTCCCAACGAAAATATGTCTTAGACTTGTTGACTGAGACTAGAATGTTGGCTTACAAACCTATTAATACTTTAATTGAACAAAATCACAAGTTAGGTGAATGCACAAATGATACACCTATAGACACAGAGAGATACCAAAGGTTGGTTGGGAAGCTAATATATTTGGCACATAGTCGCCCTGAAATAGCCTATGTGGTGAGTGTAGTAAGTCAGTTCATGCATGCTCCTTACAAAACACACATGTTGGCTGTAAATAGGATCCCAGGTTTTTAAAATCAGCTCCTGGGAAAGGTCTGCTTTTCTCCAACCATGGTCATCTCGAAGTCGAAGGATATACAAATGCTGATTGGGCAGGATGTGTAATAGATAGAAGATCAACTTCAGGATACTGCACCTTTGTGGGAGGGAATCTAGTCACGTGGCGTAGTAAATAACAATCTGTTGTGGCCAGATCCAATGCTGAAGTAGAATTTACAACCATGGCTCATAGTATATGCAAGATGTTGTAGCTGAAGGCTTTGTTAAAGGAGCTGGGCTTTAATTCTAGGGATCCAATGAAGCTTTTCTGTGATAAGAAAGCTGCCATTAGCATTGCAAACAATCCAGTTCAGCATGATCATACTAAACATGTTGAAGAGGATAGACACTTTATCAAGGAGAAGTTGATAAGTGGATTAATTTGCACTCCGTTTGTGAAGATAGAACATCAACTTGCAATTTTTTTACAAAGGGAGTGTCAAGTATGACTTTCAATTTGGCACTTAACAAGCTGAGCATTCAAGACATCTATGCTTCAGCTTGAGGGGGAGTGTTGGAAGATATATATTATTTCCCTTGATTTTAGGGATTTAATTGATTTCTGACTATTGTAAATTAGAACAAGATTGTAGGACAAATTGATTACAGTAAATTAGGATAGATTGATTGCTTTAAATTAGAAACAGATTTGTAGGAATATTTTTTATTCTTTTCCTTGTATAGCTTTCCCTCTTTCCTATATATACTTGCACAAGATGTTAATGTTAATATACGATGCAGAATATTTTACAGAGAGAATTTCTACAAATAATCTGTGGAGTAGTATACCCACCAATAGTATCGGCTACTGCGGCAGTGTGGCCACTGCCAGAAGGACGATTGCGAGAAAATTTATGCTTTAGCTCGGGATGAAGCTTAAAACAACTATCCTTTACATGACCCGTGGCTCCATAATGTTAACAAATAACCTTTCCCTCTGAAAGTCTAGAATTAGCAGCAAGAGCCATTTGATTAACTAGAGTCTCTGGTAAAACTACTGGCTAAGAGATCTGACGTCTTTGTTCCTCATGGTCAATGGTAGCAAAGGCATCATATAAATCAGGCATATGAGTGATGTTTACGATCTGAGTTCTAAGAGCATCATACTCGGATCGGAAACCCATAAAAAATTGGTAGGTATGCTGGCGGTCCAGTCCCTTGACCAAAAGAGTTACAGCTTCTTCAGAGAATTGGAGAGAGGTTCATACTATGCTAATTCTTCCCACCTAGACTGGAGGTACCCAAAATACTCTGATACTGACAACTTGAGTGTCTCCTAAGGTGCATGAGCAATCTCCTAATAGAGTTCAAAGATACGAGCGTCATTGCAGGATTGGGCATACATTTTGTTAAGGGCTTGCCACAGACGAAAAACAGAAGTGTGAAACATGAACATACTATAGATACGTTTCTCCTTGAGTTGAAGAACCAACTCAGAATGGTGCACTTGTCCATGTCCCATGCAATATATTTAGTATCCGCCTTTTCCGGTTCCTAAGCTAGACCCAAAAGCCAACCAGTTTTCCCTTTCCCTCTAATATAGAGTTGAAGAGAACGGGACTAAGATAGGAAGTTGCGCCCATTCAAGAGCACACTAGTAACCCACTGTGCTAAAGTATGATGTGCCTAAGATAAAGTATGTTGGATCGAGGATAAAGTTTCTTTTTGGCTACTAGAATCAGTCATAGTACCAAAAATAAGGTTGGTCCACACGTCAAAGCAGGAGGAAAGAGAAAAAAAACAAGGTCGGAAAATCGGCGCTTTCCTCCAAATATGCTACCGAACAAACACTGGCAGCCCATAAAGGGGAAAAAAACACCAGAAGGACTCTTAGGTCATAAAAAAACCTAAGGGAATTCTCCTAAAAAATGAGTCAAAAACAGAGGGTTACCCGAGGGGTCCAGCACAAGGGCTGGGAGAGATGGAGGTGCCCCGGAGGTGAGGGAAAATAGAGAGAGAAGGTGGCGGCGTTGGGGAGGAAGATGGGGAGGCGAAGGTTTTTGTTTTGCTCTGATATCAAAAAGAAGAAGTTTTGGGTTTTGGGTTTTGACTTACTCAAATCGAGAGCCAAGAGCTATATTTATATACAAGAATAGTGTACAAAGAAAGGAAACCAAATCAAAGAAAAGCAAGAAATATGCCAAAATCTACGTGATCCCATGATTATCGGGATCTTATCTACGTGATCCCATGATTACGGGGATCTTATTTACATGATCCCATGATAATAGGAATCTTAAATAAAATACCTAATAAAAGGCTGAAAATAGCTAACACAAATAATAATAATAATACAGATATTTCAACAGAAAGAATACTATAAAAGTTTGAGCTAGCAATATGGTCCTTCTCTGTGATACAATAGTTGTTTCATTTTGGTATTTTCTTTTTCCTAGAAATACCTCTACAATTGGTTGTTCCTTGCCTTCACTGACATAGATACTTTGCTATATTTTGGAGGTTCAAAAGTCTGTTTTAGTCATCATTCCAATTTTTTGATGTCTCTAATGTATCATGATAACATGAAATGGTACTGTTTGTTTGAATAAAATTTGACAAATCGTATTGATAGAAGAAATAGCTTTTGCCGTGTTCTGCATTTCATTACTCCATTTCTTGCAAATCCATCTAAATCTCAAATTTTAAACAAGAAAGCTCTTGTCAGCCAGAGATTGTCGTATTTGGAGGTCGCTCGTCTCCCTCACCTGGATCTGAAAGGAGAGGTGAAGCACGTTCCTTCTCCTAGCGATCATGTGTTTAAGGTGGACACTCACAGCACCTCCGCTCGTGAATGCGTGCTTAGGGCTTGCCTCGTTGGGCGATTTGACAGAGAGGTGGGGACTTTGGAGAATATTAAAGATTGGGCCACGAAGACTTGGTTGATTTCGAGTGGGGTTAGGGTTTCATCTCTGCATGATGGGCTATTGTTGTTTCGATTCCCTTCGGTTTTGGAGGCACAGAAGGTTTTTGATTGGGGAAAGAAATCATAGGGAGAGGCGCAACTTTACATTGATCTCTGGTATTACAGGGTTGGTTGTTACGACTTGAGACTGAAGGATTACCACCGGAGTCACCGTGTATGGCCTGCCATTGCATCTTTGGTGCCAGAAGCTTTTCGTCGCCATTGGGGATGTGTGTGGAGGCTTTCTGGATGTCCTTCTTATGTGGGATAAAAGATAGATGGCTAAGGCGGATGTCTGTAGGGGTCCCTCTTCTTTGTCTTGTGCCTTTGTGATGGAGGAGGATGGTTTCAATTGGGCTTTTTCTGGGGTGTATGGGCCGGTGGATGATTGTGAGATGGATGGGCTGTGGGAGGAGTTGAGTGAGATGAAGGGGAGGTGGTCTCTTCCCTGGTGTGTGGCTGGAGATTTTAAGCTAGTTAGATCCCCGTCAAAGAGATCTACAGGTGGTTCGTGGACACAGGCTATGATGCACTTTTTTTATTTTATTGATGGTCACCAGCTCATTGATCTTCCTTTAGAAGGAACTTCTTTTACTTGGTCCAGTGGAAGGGAAGTGCCAACTCTTTCTCATCTTGATCGGTTCCTGGTCTCTGGAGATTGGGAGGAGTTTCCGGACGCTATCCAGGCTATGTTGGCTAGGGTGACATCGGACCATATTCCTTTGGTCTTGGACTGTGGAGGTTTGAGATCTCATTGCACTCCGTTCAGATTTGAGAACGTGTAACTTCGAGTGGAGGATTTCCAGGGGATTGTGCATTCTTAGTGGGAGGAGGATTTGGTGGTGGGTACGATGAGTTTTATTTTGCAGGAAAGCTTCGACTTTTGAATAATAAACTCAAAAGGTGGAATAAGGAGGTGTTTGGGAATTTGGTGTGGAGGTAGAATATGGTCTTGGCTGATATTGCTGAGATTGATAGATTGGAAAGGGAGGGTGTCCTTCTTGAGTCTCAACGGATTAGGAGACCAGCTTGTCAGGCAGAATGTGTTGAGATTGCTGTTTTGGAGGAAATCTCGTGGCGTTAGAAATTTCGGACCTTGTGGCTCAAAGAAGGAGACCACAATACCAAGTTTTTCCATAGAGCTACTAATGCTCATAGGAGGGGCAATCATATTGGGCGGTTGTGCGTGGGTGGTACGGTTTTGACTACGGAGGAGGAGGTTTGTAGCAATATTGTCTCTTTCTATAAAAGGCTCTATTCTGAGCCTCTTCGATGGAGGCCACAGTTGGATGGTCTTCGCTTTGATTCCATTTCTGCGGTGGAAAGGGATGGGTTGGAGAGCCCTTTTTCAGAGGAGGAGGTGCTGAAGGCTCTGAAGAGTTGTAATGGAGACATGGCTCCAGGCCCAGATGGCTTCACTATGAGATTTTTGTTGGAGAGCTGGGAGGTGGTTAGATACGAGGTTATGGGAACCTTTCTTTAGTTTCATTCTACTGGGAGGTTCGAAAAATCGTTGAATTCATCTTTTGTTGCCCTTATTCCTAAGAAAGGAGTTGTTTCTAACGTCAAGGACTTTAAACCAATCAGTCTGATTGGGTGTATATATGAGCTCATCACTAAAGTTCTTATGCTTAGATTGAGGGTGGTTCTAGATGGTGTCATTTATGAGTCTCAGAATGCGTTCATTAGGGTTAGACAGATCCTGGATTCTGCTCTCATTGTCAGTGAATGTTTGGATTCCAAACTTAGCAGTGGTGTTCTTGGTGTTCTGTGTAAGCTGGATATCGAGAAAGCCTATGATCATGTCTGGAATTTCCTGTTCTATCTGTTAGAGAGGAAGGGTTTTGGGGAGAGATGGAGGAAATGGATTGTCGCATGTGTTTCCTTTGTCCGATTTTCGGTGTTGGTGAATGGATCTCCTTTCGGGTTTTTCGACAATTCTCGTGGCCTGAGGCTGGGGCCCTCTCTCCCCTTTTCTGTTCATTATTGTTATGGAGGCCCTCAATAGGTTGATGAGAAGGGCTGTGGATTTGGGTTTCATTAGGGGCTTCAAGATTGGCCCTAATTCGGTTCAGTAGATGAAGATTTCCCACCTGCTTTTTGCGGATGACACTCTTGTTTTCTGCGAGGCAAAGGTGTCCCAGTTACGGTATCTAAGATGTGTCCTGGTTTACTTTCAGGCTGTATCGGGTTTGAAAGTCAACGTGGGAAAGAGTGTGCTTGTTCCTGTGGGGGAGATTTAGGAGGTGGATTCTTTGGCAGCTGTTTTAGGGTGTGGGACGCGACGTTTCCCTATTTTGTACTTGGGCTTGCTGCTGGGTGACTCGACCAAGAGGTTTGGAAGTTGGAACCCAATGATTGAGCGGTTTAAGAGAAGATTGGCTGGATGGAAAATCAATCTCTCTCCATGGGTGGTAAAGTTACTTTAGTGAAGAGTACTTTGTCCAGTCTCCCAACGTACTTTCTTTCGTTTTTTCGGATTCCCTCCTCTATTGTTGGAAGACTTGAGATGCTTCAACAAAATTTTCTTTGGGGGGGTCAAGGGGAGGAGTTTAAGTATCATCTTGTCCGGTGGGAGCAGGTTTACAGGCCTTTTCAATTGGGAGAGCTAGGGATTAGGAGATTGGTCCCCTTCAACAGTGCTCTTCTCGGCAAGTGGCTTTGGAGGTTCGGCAGCGAAAGACATAGATTATGGAAGAAGGTCATTTCGTGTCGCTTTGGGGAGGAGAGGGGGGTGTCAGCTAGGTCAGTCAGGTCTACTGTCGGTGTGGGGGTGTGGCGTTCCATTGGGAAGGGGTGGGATGAGTTCTCTAAACATATTATTATATTCAAAGTTCGGGATGGAAAGGATGTTCGTTTTGAGAGGATTCCTGGTGTGAGGATAGCCCATTTTGTTTTGTTCCCAAGGCTGTTCAGGATTGCTGTTGACAAACATGCTATGGTTGCTGACTGCTATCGTCTTGATAGCGGTAGCTTGTCTTGGGATGTGCGGTTTTGGCGAACCTTTCAGGATTGGGAGTTGGATGATCTCACTGGTTTGTTGGCTCTCTTGTATAGACAGGAGATGGAGGGCACTGGTGCGAATTCCTTGACTTGGGTGCCTTCGGGATGTTTCAGGTCCGGTCCTTCTTTTTCTGTCTCTCTGGGTTTTACAGTACCACTTTCCCATGGAAGACGGTGTGGCTGTCAAAGGCGCCTCTTAGGGTGGCCTTTTTTGTGTGGACCGTAGCTTGGGGTAAGATTCTGACTTTGGACAATTTGAGGAAGAGATGACATTTCATTGTCAATCGGTGTTGTCTTTGTATGATTGATGGAGAGTTCATGGATCACCTTCTGCTGCATTGTCCCGTGGCCCATGGTTGTTGGAGTCTCATTTTTGGTCTGTTTGGTGTCCATTGGGTCATGCCCCGGACCACTAGGGAGCTGATGGACATTTGGAGGGGCCAACGGGTGGGGGTGCATGGTAGAGATTTTTGGAGGGTGACTCTCCTTTGTGTTTGGTGGAGCCTTTGGAAAGAGCGGAATAGAAGATCTTTTGATGAGAAGGAGTCCTCCTTTGGGGCGTTGAAATTTTCTATTATTTGTACCCTTTTTTGTTGGGGCTAGGGGAGAAATCATTCATCTATTGTGGAAATTGTGGATTTTTTGGGCTCTTTGAGTTCACAGGTCTTTTCCACTTTCTTTTTCCTGGTTTGTGTACAGCTCTTGGGACGCGTTCCCCTTTGGAACGCTTTCTAATACATTTTACTTATCACAAAAAAAATTGTCTAACATCACTTGTAAGCTTTATGTTGTTTCAATTTGCTACTGTATGGATATTTGCACAAATTTAAGTGCACTTGACGGCATATTTAGTAAAGCCAAAACTGCTCTTGCTCCAGTGTTCTTTTAGTACAGTGTCATGTTAGTTACAATGCTCTCTTTTCTCCATTGTCATTTGAAATTTTTACTTTTTATTTCTTTAATATTATTGTTTGAACAAACAGGTCACTTTTCAATTTACCAAAAAAGACAAAAAGAGTTACTTTGACATAAATGTATATATATTTGTGACGCAGGATCCTTGTCGGCCAGGTGTGAGAGATGCAGTTCAATTATGCACCAATGCTGGTATTAAGGTATTTTTGTATTTTCGATCTATGTTACTCATTACATTTTATTTATTTTTTGATAAGTAAAGTATCATTAGAAAACAGGGAACACGTCCCATAGAAAGCTACACAAGGCCAAATAGGGCCCTAAACTTTACTCATTAATAGAATTTGTGAAGATGAATGATTATGTGCTTTATGTACTCTATAATCATCCTTGGTGTAGCTTGTTATCTGGGTTGTGAGTGGGGAACTTAGTTTCCATCTGGGTATGTGCCCTTGGATTGCTGTTGCATATTCAGCTCCTGTTGCCTTTAATCTGAACGGTAAAGGCCCCGTACTATGGTCTGGAATCCTTTACTTAGGAGGTATGCTACATAAGATTGTTTTGTTTGTGTTTTATATTATTATGGGAGACTAAGATGATTTCTTGTTGGATGCCACCCTGTGCCCACCAGCACGACCATAGCTTTTTGTTTCTTCTCATGTCACTGTATCAAACAAATTATCTTTTCAACAAATTTGACATGGTCTATTGACTATCCTCAAAGCACTACAAACCACTGTCCTGATTTCCCTCGCTACCATTGATTGGTGTACGTAAAGGATCTACAAAGGTTTAAATGCTCAGAAGGAATGTTATACACTATCCCCAAAAGGATCTATGCAGGTTTAGATCTTCTAAGTGCAGGGTATCTCTTCCATTCCATATTGGGTCATGGTGTCCACTACTACCATGCTCATTGCAGCCTCCTCCCCTGTTGCTTGGGACTAAGCAACGCTAAGGATAAGCATTGTCTAATTCATGAAAAGGCTTATGGTACCTATGATGTTTTAAAAAGTAACTTGCAAGCGCACAAATCTATTGAAGTATAGATAGGCAAGAACGAGGTCGAACCCAAGGGAATGCTTTAAGAAAAACTAATGCAAATCTAAATTAAATTAAAATACCCACGTTGACCATAGAATGAATAATTATAATAAACATGCAATATTAATAAAAATAACGAGATTGAGAATAGCAATCTAGAGTAGCAATCTAGACATCACTCCGTTGCTCTTACAA
>JAOTQH010218293.1:0-14317 GCA_025631255.1 Cornus kousa
TAAATACGCGACAGGGTATTGTAAGTGGCAGAGTGGCCTTGCTGCCACGATCCACTGAGATTCAGCCCTTCGTCGCTTCGATTCGTCCCTCCCCCCCATCCCCTCCATCATCCACACAACTACCCCGGCTCCAGCGGAGGCTGGCTGGCACAACTCGCATGCACCGAGAACACAAGTACAAGTAAGGTGCGCGCGCACCCAACTCGCTTGCACCCGAGCCTCACACACTGACATGAATACGCGAGTGTACCGCGCCCAACTTGCACGCATCACCGCGGATGCGCATGCACGAGTGTCCCGTCCGCTTTGTCCATTACGACTCCTCTCGCTCGTACACTCCAGCACCCCATTGTATTGTATGCTAAGAAATGTTTGCCCCTTATGACTCCTCGCGAGCACCCTCCAAGGAAGGCACACAACTACCCCGGCTCCCGCAGAGGCTGGCTGGCACAACTTGCATGCACCGAGAACACAAGTACAAGCAAGTGTTCCCACACGACGCCGTGTTGTGCGCACCCCACCAGCGTCCACCCACTTCGTTCCCCCCGCCCGAGCCTCACACACCACACTGAGATGATGAACACGCAAGTGTACCGCACCCAACCGGCATGCATCGCCACAGATGCGCGTACACGAGTGTCCCGTCCGCTTTGTCCATTATGACTCCTCGCTCGCACACTCCAGCACCCCATTGTATGCTCAAAATTGAAACTTTACTAACGAGTGTAAAAATGTATCTTCATTCCGTTATTCACTTGTATTCCTAACGAGATAACAAAAATAAACAACTTTTTTTTTATTCTCCTGTAATATTTTTCATCTTTAATCTACTTTTTCCCTAACCAAATGGAGGTGGTTAGTTTTCAGTTAACTTTAATTCAACTTTTAGTGAGTAGCCGAATAAAATAAAATAAAATAAATTGCAAGTGTTTGGAAGATTTCGTTTTTCATTTGTAAGTAACTTGTGTTCACAAATTAATATTTGCTTGCTGCATAAATAAATAAAGAAAAATAAAATAAAAAATAAAATAAAATAAAATAAAAAAATACTGTTTCCTTGGATGTATGGGAAAAAATAAGAAGACCCAACTACCCACAAAAAATGCAAATGTAAGACTCGATCCTTTTGATAAAATTGGTGGTGATGAAAAGACTTAACAACAATGTCAATGAAAGAACATTAAGAAATAAAATATAAACTTGGAATATTGATGAAATGGGTGGATATGAAAAGACTTGACAATGTTGGTATGTTTGCCTTGGGTGCTTACTAAACTGTATATTAAACTATATATTTGTAAGGATAAAAAGATTAAGAAATAAAATATAAACTTGGAATATGAAGTTTCGAACCTTTGATGAAATGGGTGGATATGAAAAGACTTGACAATGTTGTTACGTTTACCTTGGGTGCTTACTAAACTGTATATTAAACTATATATTTGTAAGGATAAAGAACATTAAGAAATAAAATATAAACTTGGAATATGTAGTTTCGAACCTTTGATGAAATGGGTGGATTTGAAAAGACTTGACATTGTTGATAAGTTAACCTTAGGTGGTAAATAAACTATATATTAAACTATATATTTGTAAGGATAAAAACATTAAGAATTAAAATTTAAAGGTGAATATGTAGATTCGAACCTTTATGAAATGGTTGTTGATAAAAATACTTACAAAGCAATGCCAGTGTTCAACTTAACACTAGGTGCTGAATAAACAACTATTTTGTGATGTTGACAAAAAAAAAAAAAAGAAAAGCCAAACACAAGGAAATTCTTATTAGTGACCAACAATAATAATAATAAATAAATAAATAAATAAAAGTATCACTTGAATTTGAATTAAGCTCTCGATATATATAAGTTTCACAACAAAATCTAATTAACTTATTGTCAAAGCTGGAAAAATTATATGTTTGTAATATAAGTCATCGACTATGGTGAGGAACCCAGTTAAGGTATTCAACTTTCTACATTACTTGATACTTCAACAAGGAGGTCCATTACTCCTGTTCTTCCCTTTGGCGAATCAAAATAGAGAAAGAGATCCATCAACCACGTTATTCAATTCCGTATAACAGTGAGATTCGAACCTATGACCAAATAATAGTTCAACAAAACAAAATTCCAATTAAGACAAACATCTTTAATATAGTCAAAAAATATTAAGCATATTTAAATAATTGTGGTATTAAGCATTAACATTTAACATTTATGATAGTTATTGCCCATCTATGATTCTAACATGAGTTAGACCAAAATAGGGCATTTTTTGGATCAAATAATGAATGACGAAAATCTTAATTCAAGAATTGAAGGGTGACGGTAGGACTCGACCCCGTGACCAAATAAAAGATCAACAAAAAGACAATCCATTTAAGACAGACATTATAGCTGTGATAAAAGTAATTTATTAAACATATTTAAATGCTTGTGATATTAACCATTGAGATTTAATGAACAACTACCTGGACGAATTAGTTAAATAGATTGAAAACAATGTGCCAATATAGTCAAAATTGTTCTTGTCCATCTATGATTCCCAAAATGAGTAAAAAAAGGACTAAAATTATGCTTGAGAGTAGGAAAAAAGATGGATTAGAGCAAAATAGGGCATTTTTTGGCTCAAAACGTTGACCAAACCGCCTACGGCAGTTTGCGATGCGTAGATCTCGAAAAAATACCCAAAATCAAAAAAAAATTCGTCCCAAACGGACCACCGAGGACAAAGTTATGCCCCTTCGAAGTTTTGCCTTCTTCACACACAACACTGAAGCTTCCTTGAAGCATATTCGACAAATAACAAAACCGGAGGGGCAGATGTGACAATATACATGCACAAACAGCGTGTGGTTGGTCATTACGATTCTTATTTTTCTAATTATTTTTATTTTTTTTCTTTCTAAATTCTAATACACCAGTACTAAGTATATATATATCTATAAATCCAGTAGGAATTCGAATTCATATATATATTTTTTATTGTTTCTATTGAGTGAGAAGTAATGCATACGTGGCCCCATTTTTACTTTTATTTTTTCGTCATTCATTTCTTATTTGTCCGTCCGTCCTCCCTTTCTCTCTCTCTACAACTCCTAATCGCTCATCACTTCCTCTCTCTACCCCCGCCCCTCTCTTTCTAGCGATTGATGTTAATACAGCGATCAGAGAGAGGATCAAACGAACCTATTTGACAATTTTCAGAGAGAATTGGAGGTCTCATCCAATGCCTGAAGATTTGATGTTGACACAGCGATCAGAGATTGGGCACTGAGTGGTTCTCATCGGAGAGTGGGTATGTGTGCATTATATATATATATATATATATATGTCACTTCTTAAATTTTATTTGTTGTATGTGTTTTGAATTTCAGGCAAATCATAGTTAGGGCTACGAAATTCATCCCTCCAAGGTCGTGAAGTGCTCGAAGGGTTTATTTCAGGAATGAGGTTTGATTATGTTTTTCATTTTTTATATATATATTTTTAAATTTATTATTGAAGGATTTTCGTTCTCTATCACAACCATTGGATAAATGCTACAATAATAAACGCGGCATTGGATGAAAAAAATTTATTGCAACAGCTGGTAGGGCCTTGAAGTTTACTGACTTTGGATTGGCAGGGCATTTGGTGTTCCTCTTAGGACCTACAGTGGCAAGGTATTTCATTGCTCATTACAAGAAATCATGTTTACTATTATTATATATGTGTGAGTGTGTTTGTATTTCTTCTGGTAAAAAAAAATAAAAAAAATACTAATAAAAATCTCCTTGCCCCAACACAAATTTAATTTAATTTAAAATCAAGTAGGCGTTGGCCATAGGGTGGTCGTGCATAGCTCATACAACCATCTTGGACACAGTTAACTCTTGGTTGGTAACTCCAGCAACCACCTTCCAAAACTGAAAATGTCTAAAAAGGTTCAAGTCGACTCCTTCGGTGTATAAGAAGAATAGGGTTTTAAGTGGACCTCGTGTCTCTCCAATCTTCCCGTATCTGATCTGGTTGTTCTTTTGGTGGTCCTTAACTGCACATCCTGTAGTTACTCTCAAAGGGAGGAGTAGGAGCTCTTATAACTAGAAGAGAATTATTTTGGAATTCGTCCTTTTAATCCTCTACAAAATTAAAATAAAAATAAAAATAAAGGAAAAAAATCACTACCCTTGAATTAAATTCAGATAAATTGAAAAACACTTGTTTGTTTGGGTGGTGTTTTTGTTCAGTCATTTCTGGGATCTTATTTATTTATTTTATATTTTATAATTTGTCGATCTAAGAACCCAATTTTACAACCTTTTGATTCTGATATTGAAAGAACATTTATGAGAAGGTTAAAAGACCAATCTACGTTGGATAAATCTTTGTGTAAGATGGGAGAAGAGGTTGCTCCTAAAGCCCCAGTCCAATGCAATGCACCTTCGTGTATATTGTTGCCAACCACTACACACTTTGACCTTAAACCTAGTGTCATCCAACTTTTACCCTCGTTCCACGGTCTAGATAGAGAGGATCCATATCATCATGTTAACGAATTTCTTGATATTTGCTACACATTCAAATTCCAAAACTTTTCTGATGATTCAATTCGTTTACGCCTATTTCCTTTTTCCTTATAAGGCAAAAACATGGCTAAATTCTTCCTCCTTCATAAAACTTACTCCCTTCGAAGAAAAATTGCAAATTTTACACAAAATGAGAGTGAAACTTTTTATGATATGCTAAGTGGCAATAGGTTCAATATTTCTACGAGGGTATGACACCCCAAAGATTAAGCCATGGTTGATGGCACTAATGGAGGGGTCTTTTGTGGCTAAAAGTGTTGTTCAAGCTTGGGATTTCTTTGAGACTTTATGTGAAAATTCTCAACAATGGGATTATTCAACTAGAGTGGATAGAAACACCCAACCCCAACGGAAGGGTGGTTTGTATGAGATCGGAAGTACTCTAGATCTTAATGCCAAAATGGATTCTTTAGCACCTTTCCCGAATATTTCTCTAAGCAAGCCCATTCGAATTTCATCCCTCCAAAGTCGTTTCCTTTGTATATATATTTCTCCAAGGGTTTATTTCAGCAATGAGGATTATGTTTTACGTTTTTTGTATATATATTTTTTAATTTATTGAACGATTTGAATTCATCTTTCCCTATTTGGTTCAGTATGAATACGAAAAGTACTGATTTTCATGTTTTACGAAGTGAAATATTTGATTTGCGTTTATAAACCTGCTATTACTATTATTTATGTATGGCTATGCAGTGATTTTGTACTTGGGTGCCTGAAAATAAATGATCAGTTTACTTACAGATTTCAAGGGTAAGTGAGCCAAGTTTGAACTTGGAGTGGCTGAATTTCCCTGTAACTTAAATTTGAATTTACTTGAAATGTTAAGCACTAACCAGTTGTGCCCACTTTGCAGAGGTAGCGCCACTTAAGTAGCTGTCGTGGCGCGATCATCAACACATACACAATGCTTTACTTATATTTTGTGTAACTACTATTTACTAATTCTTTTATTTATTTATTTATTTTTGTTCTTCAATGATATGGGATATGGGTGATATCATTCATTTTAGAGATAATGAAAAAATGTACTCGTTCTATGTACGCTTAAGTTCAGATGTTGTATTTATTCGGTCATCACAATCCTGCACCGGCTAAATTGCTACAACTGAACAACTTCCTGCTCGTGTTCTCAGCCAATGAAAAGAAGGTAGCTAAGCACATTGGTTTTGCAGCAACAGAAGTTACTAGTAATATGATAATTTCTTCTCTTCTATGATTTTTGTGCATTCTCTTATAGTGGATCTTTGTTTCCTTGTAGGCGCCAAAAGAACAGATTGAATTTGAGCAACATAGTTGACTGGTTTTTAAGTGGGATTCAATTTGAACCCCACACTGTAATTTGAGCAACATAGTTGACTGGTTTTTACTTTTGCACTCTATTTATTTTTGTTTTTGTTCTTCTGATCGCTTCAAAAAAAAAATAATAATAATAAAACCCTAAAAACTTAAGCATACTAATCAGGGACGGAGCCAATGAAGGGCCAGGAGGGGCACGTGCCCCTCCAGGCCTGACCCTGCCCTCTATAATATATAGTAATTTTTAATATTTTTTCTATATAAATATACAAAAAATTATATAGTGCCCCCCTAAATTTTGTGATTTCTAAAATTATCCCTTTATTTTCTCTTTTACGCTTCAAATCCCTTAAATTTCCTTAAAAGAAAAAATTAAATTTTTCTTCCTTAATTGAAACTTTTAACTTTTTCCTTTTAAAGTCCTTACATTTTTCTTTCCTTTTCCAATTTTTACTTTTTAAAATTTATCTTTTTAACGTACATATTTGAATTTTTTTCTTCTTCTTCTTCTTTTGTATTTTATATTTGTAATATATATATATATATATATTTTGCACGGTGCCCCTCCTGACTTGAAATCCTAACTCCGTCACTGATACTAATGATGCTACTTTAATATTGTCTTGGTTTTAATGTTTCCTTCCACAGAAGAGACTTACAATGTGGATCTAATCAGAGCGATGTTTGTTTCTTTCAGTCCTCCTATATGTTGTCCTTTTCTTGATTTTTTCTCCTTGCAATATATATGTTGACGATTCTTGTGGTTTTTTCTAGACTAATAACAATAGCAGTGGTGACCAAGCAATTAGTTGTCATCTTCTTCTTTCTTTTTTTTTTTTTTTAAATAAAAATAATCTGGACATGTTCAACCAGAGTAACTACTTTCCTCTATTTCTAGGTCTGCCAAATGATAATTGGAGGTTACTTCTTGCACGCTTCTCGGATGGCATATAATTTTAAGATCGAGAAAGCCAGTGCCAAGCCAACTAGTACAACAGGCGCTATTGCTGCCCATTTGTTCTTCTTTTTCTATTTTTATTTATTTATTTATTTTTAGTAGTAGCTTTTATCTTCCCTTTTAAGGGTTATTTGATTAGTAAATTTGGTTTTATGAATGGATTGAAGATGATTATAAAATTTTGCTTTTTTATAAAAAAAAAAAATTATTTCATTTAAATATTTTGTTATAGGCTTTAAAAATGTGTCATTATTATGGATTGTATTTATTTGGTTAGTAAATTTGGTTTATGAATGGATTGATGTTGATTATAAAAATTTGATGATATATATATATTTTTTTCCTAAAAAATCAAATTTATTTAAATATATTGTTATTACTTTTAAAAATTAGTATCATTTTTCGTAGCATTTATATTTGCCTATCGTGACACAGGCAATGACGGCAAATGCAAATGCTGCCAAGAAGTTACGGCAGTATTTTATTTATTTATTTATTTTTTTTCACTTTTGACAGTAAATGAAAGTGCTGGTATAATTGTAGTGTGAGTTTCTGCTGGGAGTCCGTTGCGACCTGCACTTAATGGAATTCTATCTGTTGTGTACGAGATCTGTTACAGGATTGGAGTGAGAGTTGTTCTAAGGGGAGTGATCTTTGGGTTCTCTTAGTGATCATTTTTCTTTGATTTCTTATACTTTCTTTCCTTAGCCGTGGGTGAGTTGTTCAGCAACGTAGACAATAGCTCTCCCTTTAAGAGGGCAACGGCTTTATCTAATTCAATTAGACCAGGATAAAAGGAATGAGTCCTCTGTAACATCTTACCCAAATCCTAACTTCACTGTTAGCATAACATAGATGGACTATACTTGTTCTACGGTAGGGACAAGATATATCAAATAGAACTCGAACACTGCAGCTCATAAATCAGCAAAGTAATAACTCACAGCAAGGGTATTTATCAGCAATTGTAACTTTTTGGTTTAAGGGGTACTTTAGTCAATTCGAGACTGGGCCTGCTTGAATTTAACTCCTTAAATTTTCATTCATCATATAACAAAAAGATATAGTATCTTCATGTAGCTGAATTGATTATCTTCATGCATAAGGATACTAGATTACCTAGAAGAAAAAATTCAAAAATCATCACAAACCCCCCTTTTTCTTTTCTATTGCAATTTCTGGATTATTATATGATGATTTTTTAAATTTCTATATATATATCAATTCAATATTCAACTTTCTGCAGTAGCATTAGTTACAGGGACAAACAAGTAATTCTGCAGTGATACAACTTAGATCATGTGACGGCTCTGATTTTTCAAGCCAGTGCGTCCTGTGATGACCCGTAAGATGACCCGAAACGGATCTAAAATGAGAAAGCGAAAATAGAAACAAGGTATTTAGGGATACACGACCCTAAGACGACAAGGTGACCTTCCCTAATGTCACGGAACTTAAAAGGATCAAATGCGGAAGTTAAGATTATAAAATGGAAAGGGTAGGTAAAATGGTCTTTTCAAACAAAACTGGATTCAATTGAGCATACCATTAGATAGACAAGGAAAAATTAAAAAATCTAGACTCAAGAATTACTTGATTCGGAGTCCGGATGAAAAAGATATGAACTCCAAAGTTAAATAAAATTGAACTTTTGGGTTTCAAATCAGTGTGGCAAGGGTACTTGACAAGGGGTAAAATGGTCTTTTCAAACAAAACTGGATGCAACTGAGCATACCATTAGATAGACAAGGGAAAATTAATAAATTTACACTCAAAAATCACTTGATTCGGAGTCCGGATGAAGAAGATATGAAACTCCAAAATTTCAAAAAATTAAACTTTTGGGTTTCAAATCAGTGCGGCAAGGGTACTTGACAATGGGTAAAATGGTATTTCCAAACAAAAATGAATGCAACTGAGTATACCATTCAATATACAGGGAAAAATTAATAAATCTAGACTCAGGAATCACTTGATTCGGAGTCCGGATGAAGAAGATATGAAACTCCAAAGTTTCATAAAACTAAACTTTTGGGTTTCAAATCAGTGCGGCAAGGGTACTTGACAAGGGGTAAAATGGTCTTTTCAAACAAAACTAGATATAACTGAGCATACAATTAGATAGATAGGGAAAAATTAATAAATTTAGACTCAGGAATTACTTCATTCGGAGTCCGGATGAAGAAGATATGAAACTCTAAAGTTTCATAAAACTAAACTTTTGGGTTTCAAATCAATGAGGCAAGGGTATTTGACAAGGGGTAAAATGGTCTTTTCAAACAAAACTGGATAAAACTGAGCATACCATTAGATAGACAGGGATAAATTAATAAATGTAGACTCAAGAATCACTTGATTCGGAGTCCGGATGAAGAAGATATGAAACTCCAAAGTTTCAAAAAATTAAACTTTTGAGTTTCAAATCAGTGCGGCAAGGGTAATTGACAAGGGGTAAAATGGTCTTCTTAGATAAAATTGGATGCAACCGTGCATACCGTTGGATAGACAAGCAAAAATTATTAAACTAAGACTCAAAAATCACTTGATTTGGAATCGGGACGAAAAAGATATGAAACGTCAAAGTTTCAAAAAAATAAACTTTCTGGGTTTCAAATTTGTGTAGGGCTGCACATATTTTTAGATTTCAAATGGGGTTTTGGGAGCTTAATCGACAAGGAAAAAAGTTGTGAAGAAACCCCATCCAAAATCATGTTTTCTACATGACCATGACAAGATAAGTTTTTATTTTTTTAAGTGAAATACCCAAAATGCCCTTTAGATCAGAATTTTTTCAAAAAAACCTGAAAGAAAGCTGAGTGCACAAGATTTTCCAGATCTGCGAGCCGTGTTTTTTTTTTTTTTTTTTAAAAAAAAAAAAAAAAAACCCCCCCCGACCCCCGCAAAAATAAATCAAGTTTTCTACCCGGCTACGCAGAAGAAAACGAAAAAACTCAAAAACATGTAACTTTGCAACAAGTATGCATTTGACCCTAATTGCATTTCTAGGCTGAAACAAATATGCACGTAAACGTAATAAATGATTTCAAGTGCGCAGGAATAGTCCGCGGCTCCCAAGAAGACCCGATGCAAAATCTGACCCCTAATGGCCAAAAAAGGCGAAAATGCACATGAAAAGGGAATTTAAAAACTTAAAATTATAAAATGGTTTCAAATTATCGTTTGGCCCTTGGCCACACTTCATGGATAATTAATGAGACCCTATGGAAGAATAAAAATGGAATTCCCACACGATGCAAACATGGTGAGGCAATGATTTGTCATTTTTCTATTTTTTTCATAATAAACCTTGAAAGTGAAAATGCATAGAATACAAATTTGATGTCATTGGCCTATGGTGACACACCCCAACCCAATTTACACTATTTAATAAATTGAACAAATTGGAATGCATCTAACCATCTGCATGAACCTCATTCAAACATAACGTCATCCTACATCAGAGTACCTGTTTAACAGTTTACAATTTAAAAACAACTTATAGGCCCGTTATGCAAATTCTGACAAAACTAAATCATTAATGACAAGTTACACTATTAAATTCTACTACAATATTTACATCTTAAACAAAAGACGTTCCATTGTTCTCTTCCTCATTCACACACAAGATTCTAGACTTGGCAGCAACAACCCAACCTGATACCTGAAAAAATATAAATATGGAAGGAATGACCTTAAAGCCCAGTGAATGCAACGCTACCACATCAGAGTAATATAAACAAATATTATCTGATAACTTCAATTAAACTTCATTAACATATTACAGGCATTTAAAATATAGTACTCTCCTTCTAGGCCAGAGTATGGACCTTATTTAAATATAGTACTCTCCTTCTTCGCTAGAGTATAGACCTTATTTAATGTAGTACTCTCCTTCTAGGCCAGAGTATAGACCTTATATAATATATTACTCTCCTTCCAGGCCAGAGTATAGACCTTATATAATACAATCAAGTTATATATATATTCATCTTCAATTCACATAAACAGCTTCAATACTTCAATTAAACATGTCCAAGTATAAACTTCCAGTGAGTACACTTACCTTGGCTACTTTTCAAATTATTATTTTTCCTTCGGTACTGTCGATGTGGTCCCTTCCGTCTCCTTACCTGAACAATATTATAATCATGTCATAGTTATTTCTAAAACAAATAATAGTGTCACTTTAATAATAAATCCCAACTTAATATAGAATTGACACTAAAGTTCTGATCACAAGCCTTTACATCATTATCCAACTTACTAATTCAAAGGAAATCACCATGATATCATTTATCCAAGATAACCTTTGCGATCATTTAAAGCTAAATAAATAAATAATATTTATTCCAAACAATAGTTAATTGAATACTCAAAAATTACTTAATAAATTTATAATATACAGTAACTTCCTTACCTCAACTACTAGAGAAAACCCAGTTACTTTTATAAATCGTTGCGCTACACTGATGTATTCAACGAGTCTACAGCAAATTTAGAGGATTTCTCAATGACTAAGCGAGAAAGATCGTCAGCAACCACATTGTCTGTCCCTTTTTTGTCCCGAATCTCAATATCAAACTCTTGGCATAAGAGTATCCATTGAATCAGACAGGTTTTGGTCTCTTTTTTAGCAAGCAAATGCCTTAGAGCGGCATGGTCTGAAAAGACAATAACCTTGGATCCAAGGAGATAGGAACGGAATTTATCCAAAGCATACACCACAACTAGCAATTCTTTTTCAGTGATGGTGTAATTTAACTGAGCATCAAAAAGAGTTTTGCTAGCATAATAGATAACATTTGGATGCTTGTCCACATGCTGTCCCAAAAGCGCAACTAATGCATAATCGGATGCATAACACATGATCTCAAATGAAAGAGACCAGTTAGGTGGTTTCATGATTGGGGCGGATGAGAGAAGAGTGTGTAGCGTCTTGAAGCTTCCAAACAAGCTTCATCAAAATTAAAGAGGACATCCTTGGCAAGAAGATTACACAAGGGCCTGGAGATTTTGCTAAAATCTTTGATGAAGCGGCGATAGAAGCCGGCATGTCCAAGGAAGGAACGGATTTAACGGACATAATTTGGAGGAGGAAGGTTAGAGATTAACTTAACTTTAGCTTTGTCAACCTCAATTTCCCTTTTAGAAATGACATGTCCCAAGACAATGCCCTATTGGACCATAAAATGACTCTTTTCTCAACTTAGAATCAGATTTGTCTCCTTGCATCTTTAAAGCACAAGGGATAGATTATGGAGACATGAGTCAAAGGAAGATCCAAAGATAGAAAAATTATCCATGAATACTTCTAAGAACTTTTCAACCATATGGGAAAATATGGACATCATGCACCTTTGGAAGGTTACCGGTGAATTGCATAGCCCAAAGGGCATACGTCTTTGCAAAGGTTCCAAAGGGACATGTGAATGTGGTCTTTTCTTGATATTGGGGAGCAATTGCCACTTGGTTATAACCGGAATAACCATCAAGGACGTAATAATAGCTTTCTCCGGTTAACCTTTCTAAGATTTGATCAATAAAAGGGAGTAGGAGATGATCTTTCTTAGTGGTAGAATTGAGTTTTCGGTAGTCAATGCACACACGCCACCCAATGGTGGTGCGTTGTGGCACGAGCTCTTTCGCTGAATGTTCAACAACGGTAAGGCCAAATTTCTTGGGAACAACTTGAGTGGGACTTACCCACTTGCTATCAGAGATGGGATAGATGATTCCCTCATATAGTAGCTTGATCACTTCTTTCATGACCACTTCCTTCATGTTGGGATTCAACCAGCGCTGCACCTCTCTAGAAGGCTTGGCGTCATCCTCCATAAGAATGCGATGCATGCAAATAGAGGGGTCGATTCCTTTCAAATCAGCCACTGCCCAGCCAATAGCTTCTTTATGCTCTTGTAGCACCATTAAAAGGCTATTTTCTTGGTCCTTTAAAAGGTTCGATGCAATGATGACCGGAAGAGTTTGATTTGCACCAAGAAACACATACTTGAGGTGGGCCGGAAGCGGCTTTAACTCAAGTTGTGGTGGATATTTCAATGATAGGACTGGAGGAGTAGTGAAAAGTTGAGGAAGTGGTTCTCTTGGTATTTTCCAAGGAGGATAATCCATGATAGCACTAATGTTAAGCAAAGAATTTACTTCTTGGATGGATTGATCAATGTTAAAGTTTGAGAAGTCAAAGTGAGACATGCAAGTTTCAAGAGGATCTTTACTTAGAATGAAGGGGAGAGATTCTTCGACCACTTTATCTACCATATCAATGAGAAAACAATCATCCTCATCGGGAGGATGTTGAGTTGCATGGAAAATATGGAGTTTAACTTGCATATTTCCAAAGGCGATGTCCATCACCCCGGTTCGGCAATTAATTGAAGCGTTAGCCGTAGCTAAGAATGGCCTACCGAGGATCACGGGAATATGCTTCTTTGGATCATGGACCGGTTCCGTGTCAAGAACCATAAAATCTACCGGGAAGTAGAATTTATCCATTTTGATGATGACATCTTCAAGAATGCCTCGTGGGTGCTTGACCGATCTGTCGGCAAGTTGCAAGACCATAGAGGTTGGCTTTAGATCTCCCAACCCAAGTTGTAAGTAAACTGAATATGGAATTAAGTTCACACTCGTTCCTAAGTCAAGGAGGGCCCTTTCTATCTTGTTGTCGCCAATGACACACGAGATGGAGGAGTGCTGTGCTGAATGATTGCACTCATATTTTCAGTTAATCTTACCTTCTTTGGCAAGTGATTTTTGGAAGTACGTTTTTGAGTGCACAAATCCTTGAGAAATTTGCATAGGGAGGGATTTTCTTGATAGCATCTAAGAGAGGCAAGTTGATCTTTACTTGCTTGAAGACTTCCCACATGTCTTGAATTTTACAATTTTTGTTCCCGAAATGTGTCGACTCTTGGAGACGTTGAGGAAACAGAGCCTTGGGCTCATAAGAAGTCTTCACATTTGGGGTGACAAGCTTGGAATTTTCAATGCTAGGCTTTGGATTTTCAGGATTAAAATTTGGATTAGAAGAGATAGGATTTGGATTTTTGGAATGAAGCATTTGGTCCTCTTTTCTTCCCTCAACCTTGTTGTCGACAATTCGACCGCTCCTAAGAGTGCTGATTGCTTGGATATGTTAATGACTCGGCCCACTCAGAGGAGGGGCGTCATCAATCACATGGATCCCTCTGGGATTCTCAAATGATTGAGCAGGAAGTTTTCCTTTATCATTATGAAGAAATTAGCTATTTGTCCTACTTGATTTTCAAGTTTAGCTATTGATTGAGTATAAGAATGAACCATTTGGAGAGTGGGCTGCAAAGATGTCAAGAGTTGCTTGTTGGATTCCATCATTTGCTTGTTTAAGGTTTCCATCATTTGCTTGAAGCATAAGAAGTGTTTCCCTCGGAACGGATTTCGATTCGGAGGTCCCCCGAGTTAATTTTGCCCCTTATGACTCCTCGCGAGCACCC
>JAOTQH010218404.1:0-14317 GCA_025631255.1 Cornus kousa
TTAATTAAACATTAGGCCCATATTTAATGGGTCCATTTATCAAAATTAAAGCCCACTAAAATTTTAATGTCTACAATATATAAAAAGTATTTTATTACTATATATATATATATATAGATCTTGACAAGAAACTCATACACTCACTTTGTTTCTATGAGAACCTCCACTCTCACTTTAAAAGGACGTAAAAGTACTGCTAAGCTACCGTCGTAAGTAAAAAGTTTTTTATATTAATCCAAACATGAATATGTCTAATTTAACCATATATAAGATTAATATTTCTTATCTTTTCAGGAAGCTTCTTCGTTTTGTTGGCTAGGAACATATAGCCAATAAAGAAGGGGCCAGGACCAACCCAAAAACTTATAATTAGGGGTTAGAAAATTAAATTTTAAAAATATATTTAAAAAATTATAATATATTATTCTTTCATATTTTTGTAATATAAAAATAAAAAACTAAAGTAAGAACATATATATATATATATAAAGTATTTTATTACTATATATATATATATATATACATATATATATTGACCTTGACAAGAAACTCACACACCCACTTTGTTTCTACTAGAACTTGAACTCTCTCACTTTAAAAGGACGTAGAAGTACTACTAGACTACCGTTCTTCGTAAATTAAAAGTATTTTATAATTCATTCATAAATATGTCTAATTTAGGCATATATAATATTAATATATAAAACCAAAGATCAAGTGACCTAGCGATACAAGCCCCTACTTCCCAAAGAGGAGGTGAGAGCTTAAATTTTGATGAACTTATATAATATATCATTTATTAAGCTAATTCTTTGCATCATTTTGTATATTTTTCAAAAATATTTAATGTCATAAAATTTTAGAAAAGAATAAGAGAAGAATGAAATGAGAAAAATGATGCAAAATAAAAGAAGAATGAATTGAGGGATAGTGAAAGAAGTATTTTACCAAATGTACGTAGATATAGTAGGGCTTGCTTAGTTTGTTATTGTTCTGATATTTTTATAATCGAATTTTTAAAAAATTGAATCAAACACAGTAAGGTTTTTTATAATTATCTTGTTTTTATTTTTCAAAAAAAAAAAGAACTTTATTTTTCTCATGTTGTCTTAATCCAATTGACCAAGAAATTTTAAATAAATTACACTAAACTTCCCTTTCGTTTGGAAAAATTACACCTTCTTATGTATTGGATAATGCAATTTAATTTTTTTATTCAACTTTGAATGAATTTTTTCACGACTTTTTGAGAACTATATTGTCTTTACAACAAAATTAGTAACCGAAATAACAAATTGGTGATGTTAGCAACCATCATCGTTGAAAATTATTACTTTTAAACTAGGTCGAGATCAATTAAATTAATTTTTTAAATAAAAGATAAAATCTGAAAAAGGTATAAGTCTAATTTATAATCATATTTTCAAACTGAATTTTTGGAGGGTTCAAGGGAAGTCTCTTTCCCTTTTCACCTTCCCTCAACAATTCTGTCTATATCCAAACAAAATATAGAGGAACACCTTCCCCAGCTTCCCTCTCTCCTTCCCTTTCCTTCCTACCACCATCACTTTATTCTTTTCCCACTAACAAACCTGGCATTATTGTTTGTCGTGATAAAGGTGACAAAACTCCAAATCATTTCTATTTTTATCCCAAAAATGCCTTTAATCATTTAAATATTCATATATGTTGTGCCAACACCCAAACAAACCCTTATTCGTATTGCGTAAGCAATTGTCTGGTTGTTGGGTTTTGCTTTACTCCAATTATCAATGGCTGCTATTCTTCCACGTGGCGCTCTACATGTCGTGCACCGATGCACTGTGGGGCTCTGTTAGAGTGCCACGTATCCATCTCCCTTGCTTCATACTGACATACTCTACTCCGTCATACCCTTTTTCTCTTTCCTTTTTTGGGGGAAAACAATACTATATACCCTTCGATTTCTTAGTAATTGCAACAATACCATTTATCACTCTTCTTATCTCTCTTATTGATAGTGCAAGCATTATATGTGTGTGTATAAGTATGTATGTGTGTGTATTATATATATATATGTGCGTCATGGTATGGTCATTAGAATTGATGTGACTTGGAGTCACACACATAAATGTCGCGTATTCATCTTAAAAATAGGAGCAAGTATTTTTAGCAATATAGTTCACTCTTGGCAAAAATTATGTACCCTTCCTATTCAGTAATTTACTGTTTTTCTATTTGCTCCTTTTGTCTCAATCATAGTAATTAGGTGGAAGAAAAGTTAATTATAAAAAATATATATTACCTTACTCTTATATTAATTAATTATTTTAAAAATTTTGACTTATTACTATTTTTTATTTTTAAATCAATTGAGGTCATTTTTAATTATATTTCTTTTATATTAGATATCTATTTCGGTATTTTTGATACACAAAAATTACGAGTCAAAATTTTTAAGAATGGGACGGAGATAGTAATAACTATATCATCGGAATACGATATAGCTAGATATGATTAAAGTGTAAAAAATGTAATTAAAAAAAAAAAACATATTTAACCGTCACCGTAATTACACCAAGATATAAAATTAGTCTCTTCTATTTGCTACTTTTGTCTCAAATTCTCAATCATGGTAACACTTAGACATGGATTAGGGATAAGAAAAGTTAATTATAAAAAATATATAGCATCTATATATATCTAAGTGTTACTATATTCGGTGTGGATAAATTTTTTATTCACATTGAGAAACATGATATTTTGTTCAATCATATTCAACAGTTGTTATACTAATAAATAAAAAACTTCATCAGTTAAAATCTTCCCATTAAGTAGTAATTTACTATTTTTTGCTCACATTTTTTGTTCAATTATATTCAACTATGATCATATTGGGTGTAGATAAATTTTTCATTCACCCTAGTACGAAAATGATCTTTTGTTGGTCGGTAAATAAAAAACGTCATCCGAGCACGATAATAATCAGATATAATTAGAGAGTAAAAAAAATAATTACTAAAAAAACATACTTAGCCGTCACCATAATTACACCACCATATAAAATCTTCCAATATCACAATCACGATTGTGACTACATCACTTATTAACACTTTGTTTAAATAAATAAAAAATTGTAAACCAAATATTCACGATTATGTATATATATAATTATATACTACGTATACAGTACAAATTTACAATATAAAATCATCCAACATCTCAATAAGGATTGTGACAACATCACTATTAACCTTTGGATAGAGTTTGCCATAAAAGAAAAATGCACTGTTCAAGAAAAAAAAAAAAAAAATGGTTGTTAGGTGTATCGCACTAATAACCATATCATTTTGACCATCCTTCACGTGATTCCCTATCACCCTTTGGGCCCCTTTTGAAGTAAATTTTATAAAATTCTCTCACCAATTCAATTTTCAGTCACACCAGCCATTTTGAGACTTGTAATTTTTTAGTAGATATTTTAGAAAAGGTAAAAAGTTTAGATATTTTATAGAAGGTAAAAAGTTTAGATATTCATGAGATCAAGTGGGTGTCAGAATTGTTTATAAGGTAAATAAATCAATATAACAAAGCAATGAAAAATTATAAAAAATTATTTCATCATTGTAACTAAGAGGTTATATCGTTCACATGTGTGAAATAGTGAATTATTAAACTCATTGTGTACTAAAAAAATATTTCAATTTCAATAATTTGACAAAACCGTAGTTGGACCGACTCAAAAATAATAGTGAGTGGAAGACGTGGGTCTCACAACTGACATCACGTAAGTGGTGGAGCCATTAAAATCGTTCTTTACTGAAATATGATTTAAATTTCGATAGTTGGACAAATTCGTAGCTAGAAAGATTCGAAAGGAACATAAGTAGTGAAAGGCGTGACTTGCAGCTGATATCATGTCGTCGGTGAGCCATTAAAATTGCCCTAGTGAAAAATGATTTGAATTTCGATAATTGAACAAATTTGAGAAGAATATAATGAGTGGGGAGCGTTGGCCCCACAACGGGCATCATATTCACAAAATTCCTCCTATTTTATTCTTTCTTTTAAATTTATTTAACTGTCAAATTCCCTATCATTATTGCACAGTGCTGTTATAGTAAATAATCCAGCTATAGATAGGTACACACAAGAAAGAATGATCTGAGCAAATACACACAAAGGTGTCCCATTTCAATCACAAGTCTATTTACGTTTTGGGGGAGTGATGATGACGTCATGGAGAAGTGATTAATCACAGTTCCCAAGCCCGAGTAGAGTCCCTGTCTCCGTAAATTCATCGTGAAAACGTGGGTCAGTGTTGAAGGGACACTGTACCCGCGAATTACAACCTGTCATCCACGAGTTTACAGGTTGGCAACACCTGCTGCTCTCTGATCACAACAAAACCCTAGTTTTAATTCCCCCAATCTGACGTGGCAATCTGGTACAATTCACGATGCCAAAACTTTACCCACACATCACCGCCAATATCAATTATTATTTTCCATCTACATTTTTACCGTTCCAACAAAACAAAAAACAAATCGAGTAACTATAATTTTACCAAAAATAGCGCTTTCTATACTTTACTTTTGAAAAAAAATTATAAAAAAAAAATCGGTATAATTTTATAAAAAATAGTACTTTCTATGCTTTACTTTTGGAAAAAAAATTATAACATGTCATTTATTCAAAATTTCAAACATAGTATGTCTATGTATTTCATAACATTAAGTTATATGGTTAGAACAAGTTATTTGTACACGGATAAATTTATTTGGAAAAAAAGGGTTATAGATTAGAGAGTAATTATAAATTAGAGTGGTTTGTAATTAATTTGATTCTACCTACAATATTTCTTTCAATTGTTTGTTGAATTTTAAATAGTTTTAAAAAGTAAAATTACAATTAATTATTAGTGATTCTGTCTTTTTCTGTTAGGAGAAAAAGTGAAAAAATTTGAATTTGAATTTTAATAGAGTAACCTCCACACAATTTCATGTTCTAATTATTATTATTTTAATCTTGAATAGGAAAAATAAAAACAGGAAAAGAAACTTTAAGTTTGTGAATTTCTTGCCAAAAAAAAAAAAAACCATTATAGCAAGTAATTCCATTTGTGAGTTTCTGTCAAGGAAGAATTTTTTTTTTTTTTTTTTTTTTTACTATTATATTAATTAATAAATAAAAAGTAATTGGGACGATGATATCAACACATTAAAAGAAGGAAACAAAATATATTTACACTCCATTATTTAGTATTTAGATTTAAGAAATAGAGTGTTAAATAACTTATTTTTGGGTGTCAAGATTCACCATTAACTTTATCTTTTAAAGTTCTCAACTATATAAAAGTTACTTAATAAATTACACTAATTTTTTTTTCTTTTTCTTTTTAAAGGAATCAGTTCGCATCATATACAAACATTATTTAAAAATAAAAATAATTCACACAAAAAAGTTTATTTTATTATTTTTATTTATTTTTTTATAGTGCGAAGAAAGCGACCTCTCTCCTCTATAAATACCCCATTCTCTCCCTCTCCTCTTTCATATCTCCACCCACAATACAACATTTTATCCAGTCGCCGAAGACGACAACGACGACATTATTTTCTGATCCGATTCGCCGGTTCAAACTGTATCATTCTCCGATCCGATTCGGCGATACAAACTCTGTCAATCAATCGGAACGGCGATGGGTATTTGCAGCTCTTGTGAATCAACATCTGTAGCCACAGCAAAGCTGATCCTACAAGACGGTCGATTACAAGAATACTCGTACCCAGTGAAGGTCTCGTACGTTTTGCAGAAGAACCCATCGTCGTTCATCTGCGATTCCGACGAGATGGACTTCGACGACGTCGCGTCGGCGATAAGCGACGACGAGGAGCTCCAACCGGGTCAGCTCTATTTCGCCCTGCCGTTGAGCCGCTTGAAGGAGCCGCTCCAGGCGGAGGAAATGGCGGCGCTGGCCGTCAAGGCCAGCTCCGCATTGATGAAGAGCGGCCGCGATAAATGCGGGTGTCGCCGGAAATCTATTTCGTCGGCGTTGTTGTCCGGGGGCGAGAAGGGTGCCAAGCCGTCGCGCAGGGTTGCCGACGGCGGCGGCGTTGGGGACAGTGGGTTGAGAAAAGGCGGTGGGAGAAGACGAAACTTTACGGCCAAGTTGAGTGCGATACAAGAGTAGGGCCCTAGGGGTGAGAATGAAAATGAATGTTGGAAGTGGGCACTTGTGTAAATATTGTAATGATTTGAGGCTCTTTTCTTTTTTTATTCAATTTTTTTTTTCTTCTTAGTTTCTTAGTGGGTGATTAGTACAGTAATTACTGATTACTGGTTACTGATTGGCTATGGGCGTATCAAAATTTTGGGTCAACCATCTAAGGGGTCAACTTACCAATTTTTACCCTTTGATGCTTTGTGATATATTTTAATAAGACAAAAATCTTAAAATATATTATATTCTTTTTCCCTTTCAGATTTGTTAAAAATTAAATTAATTAAGACTTAAATCTGATGAAGTTGGTCCATTTTGCACGTTGCTTAGTTCAGAAAGATGGACTGCTTCATTCCATTCATTGGACTGGACGTGAGGATTATAAAATAAAATGAGGAAAAAGATAATTAAATTAAATATGGCCAACTAGCATGATAGATAAGCTCAAATCATAATGAGCATTATATGTGTTTGTGTGTATATATATATATGTATGTATGCATGCTTGTGTGTGTGTGTATAGACACCAAATCTGATAAACATGTAAGATACAAAATAATATGAATAATTTATTTACATTACAGATTGATTCGTGATTTAATGTTATTTTTATTAATAAAGAAGGATATAATAGACATTTTAAGTTAAAAATACAAAAATTTCGGAATAAATTGATTCATGAATCTAAAATGATACAATGTCACTACGGAAAAAGGGCCTTATATTAGGTTTTATGCACAATGAAAATTATGTGAAACTCGAGTTTGTTTCGCGGCTTTGGTTGAATAGAATTGGTGCCTAATTTGGAAGCACAAATTCTATGCAGCGGAATGTAGGGTTAATAGAATAAGTACTTAATAAAGTATAATAAGCATGTAAATGGTGTATTATATATATATATATATATGTATGTATGTATGTATGTATGTATATGGTATGTAGGCAAACATGTGTTATATTTGTGTGATGGTAGTATGCTTTGTTAATGCACAAGAACATTGGTCGTGAATATAACATGATGATAATGATGGAATTATGAGATTGAATATATATAATTATATATGTATGTGTGTGTGTGTGTGTGTGTGTGTGTTTTATTTGGGGACCATTGAGATAGTAAGGTTGGTGAAGTGTAGTTTTGGATGATTGGTTGATACAGCTGTTAGGATATGATGATGCATGAGGTTATTGTTGGAATTCAATCTGGGACCATTGGGTATCCTGGAATTTGTTTGACGCGGAATGGATTTCAAACAAGTTGTTCTGTCCCAGACTAATATTGAAAAAAAATATTTCAAAATTATTTTATTACAATTTCAAATAATATATAAAGGAAAATATTAAATTTCAAGAACTAATGTAGGTAAATATTTATGCATTAACATCTGTGAAGTAGAGCTGTTACTTGTCTTGGAATGTTTTATTACCCCCTTTGAATTGTGGTTTTGCAAGTTTTTCAAGTTTCTTTGAATAGGATTACTTAACTCTCGTACCCTTTATCTTTAAGGAATCAATTCTATGTGTTTTGGCCAAAACTTGGTGAAGGTTGCTTACGCCATAATTGAAAATATTTTTATTAATTATCATAAAACAAGATTAATTTTTTTTCTTTTAGGTTCTGTAACCTTAGGAACATATTGGAGGGAATCACATTCAATAAATTTTCACCCATCAAGAAGATCACTATCAACAAAGGAGCCTCTACTTACTAGTAAAGTCTCTACTACTGAGGATGTCTCTAGCAACGGAGTCTCATTACTCTTCGTACCTTGTGTATTTCTACCATTCTTTGAAGACAATATTCTATGCAAGGAATTTTCACTTATACTTTCATAAAGACGCCACATATTGATAAAACTATCTGTCAAAAAAAAAAAAAAAAATGACACTCCTTAACACGAGCTTAAACTGTCAGAAATTTTATTTTGAATATTTCTTTCTTCATATTGGAGATCTGGAGGTGTTGGCCTTGGGGGGGCATTTTTTGTACTGTGTGTCACACTAAACTAACTAGGGTGCAAAGAATAGTGCTCCAATTGACTCAGTCCAGTTGAATCTATTCATCTTTGAGGTCAATAATCAAACTCGATTTGAAGTTGGAGTTTGTTGAATAATTTGGATTTGAATTAAGTCAGAGTTGAGTCTCTCCGAATTTGATATCAGTAGCCAAACACTATTTGAAGTTCGAGCTTTAGGTCAAATATCAATGTTTGATCATTCTCGATTCAGAAATTTCTTATTGCATTCGATCTCAACTTGTTTGACTCGTTTAGTCAATTTTGTGCTTAAACTCAAGCTTAAAACTGTAAATATAATCTGACACTTACTAACAAAAGAGTGTTTTTAATACTTAATGAGTCGAGCTATCTAGTTGTTCAAGCTCATTATTTGCTAAAAGAGCTCTTTACTTTGAGAAGAATTTGAGATGTGATAGAACAAATCAACTCATTTGCAATCCTAACAAATCAAATTCATCTTCTTTACTTTCGAGGTGAGACTGCTCGAGTTTGAGGTCTCTGAAAGAACTTGATTTGAAGTCCGAGCTTAACTTCAAATATTAGTGTTAGATCTTCTCGATTAAGACATTCCCTATTACATTCAATCTTAACTTGTTTCTTGTTTAGTCAATTTTGTACTTGAACTCAAGCTCAAGTTTGTAAATTCAAACAAACTCTAACAAAAGACTGTTCACAATACTTAATGAGCTGAGCCGGTTGTTCAAGCTTATTGTTTGCTAAATGACCTCTTTACTTGGATAAAGAAATATTTATTTTCCTTCTGACTTCCTTAATCTCAACATGTTAAAGAATTAACAACAATGGTACAATTATCGATATTATCACACCGACTAAGAAAGAACATCACATCTTCATATCTCTTAATCAATAACACAACGCAAGTCGATCATAGACTTTTCCAAAAATTAGTCTTGTTACAACTTTGCCCCACTAATATAATCCCCATCTTGGGATTATCATCTAATGCCTTCCAACTCTCTCAATCCAAATCCAAATGGGTCCTGAGGACTTCCTTAGCCATCTTCTTACATACAGCTAATGCTGTCCCCATTCAATAGGCTATTTAATGTCATCATCTAAAATCAATTAATCTGAATAATTCTTAAGATATTAGCCAACTTACAGCTAATGCTAACCCTAGAGCCTACATCTTGGGATTAGTGGAATGATACTTTTAACACTTTTCTCCTTTTATATGTCAATATTACTATATTTTTCCAAACTAAAGAGTCCAAAAAATACTATTTAGGCATCTTCAGTTGTTGGTCAAGATCTTTAGCTTTTTGCACCAATTAAACTTTGGGGGTTTCATTTTTCAATAAAAATTGGTTACATGTCTCTATTTAAGTTGAACCAATTAATTATAAATTTATGAGTTGTTTAGCAAAAAGAAATGCTACCAATAATTGGTTCATGGGTGAGTTCTTGTTGGAGAAGTTGGTGTGGTCCAAAACCCTACATGGCTATGCATTTTGTTTTCCCCAAATTTACAGCTGCATTGCCCATCTGAGGCAGCTAAGGGAATCCCATGTTGCACACAGTGGTCAATTAATGGAGTCCATTAATAAAATTGACGACATCCGACTCTAGGGTGGTCTCACGTAGTCGAGGGACCCAGAACAGACACCTGATGAGTCGGATGTTAGAAAGGCTTCCACTTAAGTAACTGTCTACACAAGGAAGGGCATCGATTTCTCCCTTGATAGTTAATATATAACTGTTTCCGATACTAATAACAGCGGCAGGAATAAGAGCCAGTTACAATAGCAGTGCTCTTCTATAAAATACGAATGATACTATAATATTAGAATCGTCTTTTTAGCGACTATAATAAATAGTGTTCAATAAGAATTTTTACATAATAATCAATAACACGGAGTTTATCCATTTTAAAAGTGTTTAGTTTAACGACTAACTCATCAGTTGATAATAAAAATCGGTCATTTTCCATAAGAGATCACATTTGGAATAGTAACCACGCACTTTGACAAACAAGTGAGAAAGAGAAAAGGTATTGAGCAAATTAGGTCATTTGGAATATGAAAGATAGGTACAATGTGTGTCATTATTGGTACCGCCAAATGAAATGAACCTCATCCACCATCCACCACTATGTGCAAGTTGGTGTCACTCTGCCTAGCAAGTCCATCCATTCAAAGTGCTCAAGTTGCTTTTTGAAGTGGCGATTTGTTTATTTGATAAGAGAATCATTCACAAGAGAATATATTCATCCTATTCATCACATTTTAAATATTTCATATTACAAACCTAATACAAAGTTGTACCCACGAAGTATTGTTTTAGATTTTGTTTTGCATTGGCGGGGATACGATTATGGATTTTCCAAGTGTTTTTCAACTAATTGTTAATAGGTTTGTGAAATTTGATGAGAGATTACAAGAATGTGTTCATGCTATATCAAATTTTAAATATGTCAAATTGCAAACCAAATCCAAAGTTCTATCCAAAGTATTGTTTTAGTTTTTGTTTCACATTGGCGGCCATAGATTATTGATTTACAAGTGTTTTTTAGGCAAATTTATGTAACTTTTTATTATAATAGATTTGTCAATATATATATATATATATATATATTAATTTTAAAAAGAGTAAATTACACTGATTTTTCTTAAAATTTAAACTTATTACATACCAGTAAACAGTTCAACATTTATTACTTTAACGTCCCTAGAATCTGTCGTGTGTGCTCAACGATATTCCTAATATTTTTTTTCGAGCATACTCGGCCAAATTTTATAATGACAATTTTGTCAGTCTCTGGTATAAAATGCAGCATAATATATTATTGTAATGTAAGGGCATCACTAATTTTCATACTCAAAGTCACTTTTTGACAGCCCCACAAATGAATTCAAAAATAGTTTAAATAATAAGCGTTAAACTATACTTGTATATAATTTGTCTAAACTTGAAAGGAAGGTATAATTTACCTCTTAAAAAACCCTTGGTTTTATTTGAGGACACATATTTATGCAATATGCTGACAAATATATTTTTTTCACTTATGGTGAAAGTTGAGCCTATGGACATATGAAGCCTACAAAAATTGCAATAAAGGGTGTTTCTATGAACAAGTGACCTCTTGTCAACTTCTACTTGTCCAAAAATGTGGGCTGGTTTCATACCCACAGATAAGAACAATAATGGACTTTAGGTCCTATATATAGAGAGATAGGTTAATCTTTAGACCTTAGTAAATTAGTAATGTGTATCCCACCCATTCACAGCTGTGTCACCATCATCCTCATCATCCCAGGTGTCAATGGCGTCCTTTATCTCTAATTAAATCTTTCACGTATTTTAGCAACCACTCACAGTGCTGCACTTTTATGTACAATTAGAATTGTATTGTATTGAGTAAGCAAGTGCCATGTTGCCCGGAGTTGTTTCTTGTGTTTGGGAGTCTGCTTTCGAATCTTACACTTGAAAAAAAGAAAAAGAAAAAAAAAAAGTTTTAATTTAGTAAGGATGTTATTACACTAATTGCTATAGTTTAATGGTATTTTTATTCCATGTTTGAGATAGATATACACTATATATATATATATATTTTTTTTTTTTTGGTCACGAAATAACTCGCACACTTTTACCCACATCGAGGCTCGTATCTCTCCCTCCTTTTTTAGGATGAAAAAATTATACCATTGTCGAATGACTGGAGACCCTTTCATACTGAGTTAGATATACACACATTCAAGAGTATGGCATTATTGATTAATTTAAAATCTCAATACTTCTACTGCTTATTAATGTATAAATATAGGGAAGCGTCTTCCTTTTTATTTATTTATAAATTTACTCCATTTTCAAAATGAAATTACATTAGTATCTCTATCTTTTCTTTTTGGTAAACTAAGGTGAAGGGTGATTCGAATATGGACAACTCCGACCGACGTAAATGTTAATAATGTTATAGAATTCAATAGCCGGAGAACTACTACAACTCATTTTGGTAAATATATTTATGGCCAAGATCTTCTGGCTGGAGAATTTGTCTTCATTGGACATCCCCATCTCCACCTTCAAGCTTTGGGCCCATTCTTCTTCAATTTTCATGGCTTATATTATCTTGACAATGGATTCCTTGGATCCATCACTGGGTCACACTTCAGATTCCATTAGCATTCATATTTTCTTTGTCTCCTTTAAGAAATAGACTATCTGTAATATACCCCATCTAATTAAGTAGCTAGACCCACATCTTATCCACTTTTGATTTTGAAAAACTACTTAATTCCATTATACTTATCAACCCAATTATATTATTTTCTATATTCTAATCATTTCTTATGGAAAACCAAAAATATATTGAATGATGTCATTTCAATTTTCAAATATATAATATAATAATATTACAAATGTATATGGAATTTTGTATTTGGAAATGCCCGGATAGCCTAGTGAGTTAGCACATTCGGTAAATTTTAAAATGCAACTTTCTGTATCTACTAATTTAATTTCTAATCATTCTTGCCATGTAAATATATATATATATATATATATATATATATGGAATTTTATATTTTGGTCAAATTACACTAAACTCCTATGTACTATAAAACAATTACAAAATACCCTCTCATTTCGCATCAAACCCCTCAATTTACTAAAAATTGCAAATTACACTCATCTTAGAGCCGTAAGTTCAAATCCTAATAGTGTGGTACAGTAGTAATACGCAATAAATGCAACACATTGAACATTCTTACGTACTTGCAACGAACATCCTCAGCTTCTCAATGCACGCGTGAGTCTATTTTCTTCAAATCAATCGGTCCATGTCACACATGACTATTTTAAAACCAAAATTTTTACTTTCGGCTGCCAAAGAAGGTTAATTTGCAACTTTTGATAGATTGAGGGTGTTTGCTACTCAAAGAAGAAAAAAAACGAAAGAAAAAAATTTAAGGTTGTGTTTGGCAGTATGAAATTGGAGTTTAAAAATTTGTAAATTTGGATAAAATTTTGATTCAATTTTTTAAATTATTTTTCTTCAATTTCACTAATTCTAATTTCAAAATTTCAATTCTATACCTCCCAAACATAGCTCAAAGAGTAATAAGAAACTTTTGGATAATTTAGTGCAACGTGGGCTTTTGCTTTTATGAAAATACACTAACATGCAGTAACATTGTTATTCTTTCATTATCACTCCCGGCTTACTAACTAAAAAAAAAAAAAAAAAAACATTGTTATTGGCAATGTGGGGTCCATTTAAATATCTTTATTGCTTTATCCAAATTTGGTAATTTGTCTAGTCCATCGGAATTTTTAATGAAGTTGCATTGAACTTGGTCCAATAAAGTGCAATGGCATTTGGTTGGACAACATTAAGTTCTTAATTCAACGTCCATATTATTGGCGGTGCTTCTACTTTTTATACCTAAAAGTTGGAATCACATCAACCACACTAATCCGAATTTAATTTCTATATAAAACCACACATCACTTTATTGATGCTTCAATTTTCTTAAAAGACTTCTCATTACATCATTTCACAACTAAAGGAATCAATAAATTAAATAAGATATTTATTCATTTTGCACAATAAAAAAAAGACCTTCACATAACATCATTTGACAACAAAAGTATCAATAAATTAAAGGAGATATTTATTCATTTTGCACAATACTTTTTTTATTTTAAAATAATACATGAAGCATATATATATATATATATATATATTGGGCCAGGATGATTTGACTCAAGTGTCGGGAGTTGCATAAGTCCCATCTCAAAATCTGGATTGGGCCAAGTTTAAGTGGTCAATTTGACAACTTAGCTTGAGGGCTTTAGGTACACAATGTTGAGCTTGTGGACACGTGAATCACAAGTCCGGTTTATTGTCTTTTACACAATTCTTCTCAACAGGTATCGTTCTTACGCTTTGAATGCGCTCCCGCTTCACACTCTGTGTGCGCTCTTGCTCAAATTCTCACTATTTATGACATAATTTTGCCCTTCTAACGCTCCCGCTCCCGCTTTATATAACTTAGAATTATGTCATTTGTATTTAAGTTCCCTGTTTTTTTTTTTTTTTTGTGTATAGAATTTTGTGATTCTGAGAGGCCAATTG